>JAPWTK010001192.1:0-76170 GCA_029963805.1 Aromia moschata
AAGGTTTGAGAATCCAAATAACATGGACAAACGTTTCAACAGTCTTAGTTCAACAGGGTTGAAATATCAATAACACGTTACAAATGTACAAAAGCTGATCATAAGCCAACCGTTGGAGAACGTCTCTCATATCACAAACGCTTGCGGTCGGGACATAAGGTCGAAAACTGCTAAGCAGACGAAAACAACCACTGAGTCTGACAAATCCGAAAAGGTGTTATGACTAGTAGCGGAAGAAAACTACCAATCGTCTAAGAAAGGGGGGGCAGGTCATCGACTACAGACATTTATCGATTATGAATAGATTTGTAATTTATTACGCAATTTACATGCATTAAAATTGAAAACAGCCAACGGACATAGGTGGTAACCGCATTGGTTAAGGGTGCTAAGTGGAAACAAAGTAGATTCGTTTAAAATAAAGTGCCAAAGACTCGGATTTAGAACAAACGATAATGTGTGCCAGAACATAGAAGTTTTACAAATGCCGGACTATGTACAAGATGTTCTTTTACTGACTGAAAACAGCAATCAACTGAAGGCGTCTCGCTCTACTCTGTGTAATAACAAGACAAAAGACAAGTTGGAGTTTAAGAATTTAGAAACATCGACAACAGAAACAAAAAAAGTGTCTACAAAAATACCACTTTATCTGACAAAGCAAAATCGTATATTCCACCAGAATATGTCGCAAATGTGACGGTTGTAAGTAAGCGAGAATTTGAGGGGTGATTCTTTGTCGACGCTGTCTAAGGTTCCCAAAAATCAGCAGAGATAAAATTAAATTAACGACGCCACTTCTTTCGATATCATCCGCACGGCTATCGGACTCCGAAAAGGATAGAGTAAGAGTGATTATTGAAGAACGTTAAGGCAGAATAATTGAGAGTCGGATCTACCGTATGCATAACCACACCCTTCTGGTCAAAAAGAGAAAAGGACGAGATCGAATGCATTGACCATCGAAAATTAAATATGGAAAACTATTCAAAAGCCGGTACCCAATGCCTGGTATTGACGACCAAATAGATCGACTGAAAAACTGCTGTGTATTTACCACATTCATTAACGGTTCCATCAAATCCAAGTTTGTTGAGAATACAAGAACTCCAACGGCGTTCAAAACATCTGATGATCACTTTGAATATAATGAGTTGCCACTTGGGCCCTGCAATACGCCAGCAGAGTTTCAACGGTCTTAATTAACAGTATTTACGTGCTTATTGAGAAATTGCTGTCGTTTACTTAGATGACAGATCCCCAGTGGAACCGTCAAGAATATCTTCAATATCTAACCACTATTCTGCAAGTCTTCCAGGGACCAAGGACTAACATCGCACTATGAGAAAAAGTTACTCCTGTTAATATGTCTGTTAACTGTCTACAGTTAAGCCCTCCGTTACATCTGTCAACTGGCGTTGAAATCGATGAGCAAGGTATTATGACCAGGTGCGACTAAACGGAAGCTATTAAATAGTTTACTACTATAACTGTAAAAACATATATACACAATTCGTAGGGTTTAACGGGATATTTCCAGTAAAAAATGTGTTCATAATTACGCAAACAATACTCAAACTGACTAATCACAATGACTCGAAAGAATACTTTAAAACGTCAGTGGTTTTTTTTTTGCACGCTTTTCGCTTTTGACGAACTCAAACGAAAATTAACAGAAAAACCCATCCTAACAATCTGTGACTCGGAGGCTTCAATAGAAGTTCGAACTGATGTGGAAAACCTGAAGGCATTCAGAGAATACTGTTACAAAAACATGATGAACAGTTTTTGCCAGTAGCATATTACAGTAGGATACATTAAATAAAGCAGAAATTAGGTACCACAGGTATGAATTAGAACACTGGGCGTCGTAGAAACATTTCGGAAATTCAGAGTGTACCGTCCAGGAAAATATTCAAAGTACTAACATAATGCGCTCAGAATAAAACAAACGAAACAAGACCTAATACCAGGATAGCGCGCGGGTGGCTACAACTCTTGGAATATACATAAACAGTAGAGTTACAGACAAGGAACGAAAAGTCTACATGTGGACGCCCTTAGCCGGAATCCGTCTGTAATGTCTCCACCTCAACAGTCGGTATTTAGTATATCAATGAAGCAGATTGGATTTTGTCGGCACAACTGTTAGACGAAAAACTAAGTTTAATTCACGAGATATTGGCGAGACTACCGACGAATGACTATGAAAGATGTATCTACAAAAACTATGCTTTACGAAATAATCGAATATACCGAATTCCAGTAGAGGTATCCAGTAGGTGGTACCACGAGGATTTAGAAATCAGGTAGTGCGATGGGCACATGCTCAGTCAGGACAGTTTTCTTCAGAGAAAACTCTGGACACTCAATGCAATAAATACTGGTTTCCCGTATGCGACAGTAGGTATGTACTAAAAAATACATTAGTAGTTGTATTCCATGTTTATACCACAAAAATACCTTCGAGACGCCGTGAAAGATATTTACATACATCATATTACTGAAATGCCGATCCCCTTCCATACTACCCACCTAGATCATTTACGCGGCGTCCTACGTGGAGGCAAGAAGCGGCCGGTGCGGCCGGCGTGGCCGACGCGGCTAACGCGGTGAATATCAACGTATTGAGATCATATGTTGTGCCCTACGTGCGCGATACCGCGTGGTGCGCGCGGCTGCGGCGGTTTTGAGGCGGACGAAGCGCTCAAATTATTTGATATTTCCACGTCTGCCGCGTCTGCCGCGTCAGTCTATATTTGTCGAACACACATATTGTACGCGTTTTTCAATATGTCTGAAACATTTATTGAACTACACTAAATTTGAACTACTAAATTATCACAACCGACTGGTAGTAGATAAGGAATGGACTCGCATTGCAGCAGACCTTCAGGAGACAAACATGAGGAAGATGACAACGATATTAATTTTTTTAACATCTTCTTCCATATGTGAAGCAGCTCCCGTCAATAAAAAAATTACATTTTAGAAGTCGAGTTCAAAATCTTTTGATTCATGAACTCTTTAAAGTACAGAATACTCAACCGCTCTCTACTCCAGAGACTAGGGGACACCGGGGCGGAACGATGTACCGGGGTAGAACGGGGTGGGTTTTATATTTCCCGCTGCAGACGCCAGATACTACTAGCGCCCTCTGTCATTATTTACTAGAACCCCAGGGATCAGCTGGTAACAATAAACGGGTTGCTGCAAACAGTTTAGAGTGCATTTGACCAAACGTCCTACAATTGTGTGTGTCGGTACAACTTTTCGGCATTTTAAACACAAGGTAAGTTAATTATCTATTTGTTTTGGAGATTATTGTTTATTTTACTGTATACGGCATGTTTTTAAGTATCTTTAGACATTGATACGCCAAGATATTGATAAAGCCTGTTTAGCCAAAGATTATGTTTGGTTTTTAGGTACATGTGGGGCAGAACGGGGTGGGGCACAACAGGACAACACCCATTCCGCCCCGGCTTTAAATAACTATATACATATGCATTTTGTGTTATTTTAGATCGTTCGCAAATATGTTAGAAATACTGTTAGACAACAGTGGAGTACTAAAACTATGGAACAAGCAGTATATGCTGTTATTAGTGGCATAGTGAGCTGCAGGAAAGCATCAACTCAGTTCCAACTTCCACAAACTACATTAGAAAGATATGTAAAAAACGTAAGGATGATCAAAATTCTGTAGTTTACAAAACAGCTGGTAAATATCACTGTGTTTTTACTAAAGATCAAGAGCTAGAACTGTGGCGACATATTTAAAGGATATGCAAAAGAGATTATTTGACTGACTGAAGCAATAGAAAGGACAAACAAAGTTAAGGAGGCACAAAAAAATAAAGTAACAAGAAATCTGTCAGGTCAGAAACAAAAGAGAGCAAAAAAGCAAAAGATAATAGAAGAAGTGGAAGAAAGCCCTGATTCGTCTGAGGAGAAAGACGACGCGTTATGTTTATATTGTAATGATCAATATTCAGCTTCAATTGAAGGTTGGGTTTCATGAATTCAGTGCAAAAAAGTGGGCTCATAATTTTTGTGTGGGGGATAGACAGTGACGATGATGAATCGGTACTTGTTTGTGAAATGTGTAAGCCTGATAATCGTTAGTACCCCATCCTCGCCCCGTAGGCGGGGCAGAATGGAGTGAAGGAGACGTTTGTTTTTAAGTCAAGAATGAAACAAAAAAATATTAGTCTTAGTTTTATGCATTTTTGTTTCTTGTTTACAATACCTAAATAAAGCGTACTAATTTTTTTAAATTTATTTAACGTCATTTACCCTATCAAAAATAAATCTAAACGTTATTATCCCCATTCCGCCCCGGCTTCCCCTACGTCTCAGCAGCAACTTTCAAATTTTGGAACTACGAGTATTACATCTCCTGTCACAGCAAGCTCACCCTCAACTTGCTTCTCTGCACCCGTATCACCAGCTGCTAATCAACAGACATCACATTCATACCAGGAATATCATAATAACACTCCCTCTTATGAAACACAACATGATATAACATTTCTATAGTTTAGTTTCTTATACTAGATTAGCGTTAATTTAAAATACACATTTTGCCTTTGTATTTAAAACCTAAAATAGATATATTCTAATTACCTTAATGTTAGCATTAGTCTCTCTTTATTGTAATGGGCCGTTGGAAATTAGTTGCTGAATATTTAATTTCTGGACTGATTGCTTCCACAATGTAGTGGAAGGTTTCAGGTAACATTCTGACGTATCCACGAAATAAATCTAGTCCTTCTGGACAATCCCTTAGCTTTTCATACAAATGGTGAAATTCTCCGTATTTCTTTCTTTTGCAAAAACATTGCATTGGTTGAACATCTTCTGCCCTTCCTGTTTTTACGAATTTGTATAAGGTTCCGATAAATACTATCAGATAACAACACAGTTTGTTTCTTCGTCCACGACATTCTGAACACTGAATCTCTGGCTCTCTGGGCGTCGCGCTTTATAAATTGCACGTAGGACACTCTGGTCGCTTTTGCCGCCAGCACAGCGTCGGCCGCCTCGGACGCCGGGCCGCACCGGCCGCTTCTTGCCGCCCACGTAGGACGCCGCGTTAGGGCCTTTCCAGAAAACACCAGCAGGAAATCAACATCTAATTGTTTTGGTGGATGTTTTTACAAAATATATTATGATGCAACCAACCAAAAAACAAAAACTCGTCCAGTAGTTAAGTATTTGGAAGTTACATTTAATACCTTTTGGGGTAGCAACCCCCATCATTTCTGATCGAGGAACAGCTTTACCTCGCGCATGTTTAAAATCTTCTGTTTAAAGTATAATATCCAATATATAGGGGAGAGGGTGGTACATTTGAACATGGGGCACCCTTGAACACCTTTAAACTTTTGCGCCAAAACATTTCCTTTGAAGTTTAAACTTCTGTACCATAGATGGAACTAGTAGGCTAAACTCTCATAGAAAAATATAAGTTGTCATACCATTTTGGTACTGTACAAGTGCTTAATTGAGGCTGTTAAAAGTGTTTTTTTCCAGCAAAATTGTGTAAGCTAAACTTTCTAACTTATTGTTAAGCAAGTGTTGTAGAAGTAGTGTTTTTCTGTAGTATTTATAATTATTTTTATGCTGTACAGAATTGATATAATTTCATTCTGAACAACGTAAACAAATGATGACAATGTGTTAATAAGAAGAGCAGCTGCTTTGTATGGATTAACTCATACGGCTTTATTTTATAGATTGATCTCATACGGTGGAAAAAAACAAAGAATTTCAATCTAAAAACACCACGAGACAGATGTTCACAACTCAACAAGAGACGCTTTTGGAGGAATACATCCTTAAATGCTCAACAATAAACTATGGGCTAACTTTACGCAACTTAGAAAATTAGCATATGATTACGCCAAACGATTGCATTGTACTTATCCACAAAAATTGGGATCTAATTCAGATGGCGGGTATTGATTGGTTCAAAGGTTTTCTGCATCGTCATAGTCAACTCTCGCTCAGAAAACCTGAGAACACCAGCCTATCTAGAGCTACTAGTTTTAATAAAACGAATGTGGGAGAATTTTTTAGTAATTACGAGAGTGCATTGCGAATACATACAATTCGCGACAAAACGATTTGGGTGTCCTAACAAAATTGTTGTTTTAGAGAATCAGCTTGACGAATCGAAGTAGGTAATAGGGATGCAAATCATGATGTTGCTAAACCAGGTCCTTTTCGTGAAAATGAACCAGAAAATGAACTAATCCAGATACCTGGTCAGCCATCTTCACACGCAAGAAAACTGCCAAGTGAAGATCAAGCTGGGTGCTCCAAAAATATTAATTTATCCCCAGAAGCTGTAAGACCATTCTCGAAGGCTGCACCAAGAAAAGAAAGCAAAAAGTGCAGAAAAAGAAAAATCAAGGATATTGACAGAAACGTCTGAAAAATTCAACATTGAAGCCAAAACCCTTGCTCGTCTGGCAAAAAAAGAAACCAATTCATGATTGGACAGACAATAAAATCTCCCAAAAGAATTTCTCAAAAAAAAAGATAAAAAACAACAATATGAAGAGACTCGCGAAGAAAGCGACTCATACTCGCTTCATGATGATTCTGACACACTGGAATTTAAAAACGAAAACGCTTATGAAGGAGAAAGGTGTCCAAAAAACCTAGTCGAGGGAGACTGTGTTTTAGTGCAGTTTGTAAGAAAGAGCATAAAACATTTTATTGGTCAAAAGAGAAAAATACTCGAAGACAATGAATACAAAGTAATTTATTTAACAAGAAGGATACTAAAAAACGAGGACTCTTTTAGATTTGCTTTTTCGGACAAATCAGAATCTAGCGACGTAAACATCGATGACATTGTTCTCAAACTTTCAAAACCGATTAAACATGGTGGCACATCAAGAACAATGTCTGTGATGTCATTCAATGTAGATCTGAATGGTTTCAATATCCCTAGATAATTTAGTTCAAAAGTGTCTCCCTTACCTGTCCAAACCTTCCCTTATAGGGGCATATTTGAACATTTCGTGGTTTCCGAAATTTTCCGACTTATTTTTGTGAGTTTTGAAAATAAAGTCTTTTTTCTCCTCCGAGTAATTTATCTAACCCCGTAATAATATCCTATACGAAAAAAATAATTTTTTTCCTCCCCTTCCCTACTTACTGCTGCGAAAGCTTAAAAAAAACGAATCAAGAAGCCGAAAACACCCAGGTGCAGACCGCCACGTATTATCCGCCATTGGAGCAAGCATTCGACGATCCGGCGTTCTTGCTAGAAATTCAGGAAGAAGCACATAGGTACTTACGCAGTCAAATCAAAAGTGAGTCTCCCTTTTTCCTAAATTATTTTCCTCATAAGAATTTGCCTTTTTCTTTGTCGCTTTGTCTGAACGAGTAGCGTAACACGTTTTTTTTTTCACAATTGTGATTAATATCGTATTTGTTAATTATACTTTATAAATAATCCTAAAGCAAAATGGAAAAACTTATTAGAAATCTAGACTCACAAATTTTAGTAAAGTAATGCAATTTTCCCGACAGAAATATCACTGATCAAAACATGACACTCGACTAGGCCGTATAGAGAAAGTAATTCATGATTTTGTATCAATTTTGTATCAATGTGGCATCGCGCATACTCAAGAGCAGAGCATGAGCTCAAAATGGCATCATTTTAGCGAATAATTAAGTTTATTTAATAAGATCACCATGAATGATCATGTCATGTGTCGTCGAAACGACACATTACTTCCGGTCCAATAAAGATGAAGCTACACGGATTTTCGGACGCCCCTACTCGCGCTTTCGGGGCATGCATATACGACAAATCGCAGAACAAAAACGGTGATCACTTTGAACACAAACCGTCCCTTGCTTGGAACTAATGGGCGCGTTGTTGTTACCACGCTTAGAGGATAAGGTAAGAACATTCTTAAACATGCCTATTCATAACATCACGTACTGGAGTTCAACGACTCAACGATAGTACTCTTGGATGGCTAAAAATGCCACTGAATCTCTTGCAAATTTTCGTTCCGAATCGCGTAGTCAATATTCAAGAGTTAACGCAGGACGATGAGTCTAGATACGTGTCTCTCATAATCCTGCTGATCACTTGTCAGGCAGTGTTAGGCCTAGCTTGTTGCAAACCTTAGATACATTTTGGCATGGTCCGAACTGGCTACAGAAAAACTATTCTGACCTGGCGTACAAGGTCATCAAGGAGAGTTATCCGAAGTGAAAATGACGCTCCAATTGTATAAGAGTAAAAATTTGTGAAAACGTGTCACGGACGTTCCAACTATTTAGAAATTTGGAATGAGTTGGCGCATTTCAAAGTATCTGATGGTACTAAACTCTGCCTGAAATTTTTTCGAAAAGAAAATAATTGTTATAAAAGTTATGAACAAAAGAAATTTTATGCAGCGATTAAAAAGAAATTTTTTATCTCGAAATGGAAGGCTCTAATCGAACAATTTTATATTCCAGATATTTAGAAAAAAGAAAATTTTGGGATCGCTGTTTGCAAATAAACTACACGCTGTTTTGTTGGACGTTACGCCTGAGCGCGGTGCCAGTGCTCGCGCCGTATACGTCTAAACTTGAAAATCATGTGATTTGTTGTTTCTCAAATGTTTTATTGATGATGAATGATGAATGAGCTTTTTTAAGCTTATTGCAACCATGCCTCGAGGTAATCGTTGTTGCAATCCTTTAAATAAATCGAAACATAAATGTTTGTGACTACGTGTTTTTTTGTAAATTCAGTTTAATCAAATTTTAACAATGATTAATATTTAACATTAAATACTATTATTTAATGTTAAATAATAATTTAATGTTAAATAATAATAAATAAAAGTATTATTTAATGTTAAATAATACTCATCGATAAAAATATGATTAAACCTAATTTACAAAAAACTTTCGTAGTCGAATCCAGTTTATTGTTGTTAATTGAACGTTTACAGGAATCACACACACATAGTTTCCAATCAAATGAGCAAACTTTGCATTCCAATTATTCGTCACTTGCATCACATTTTTATACACACATTTATGTTTCGATTTATTTCAAGGATTGTAACAACGATTACCTCGAGGCATGGTTGCAATAAGCTTAGAAAAGCTAACTCATTCAATAAAACAGTTGAGAAACGACAAATCACATGTTTTTTTTTTCAAGTTCACAGTTTTTTTCAAAATCACAAGTTTAGACGCGTACACGGCGCGAGCACTGGCACCGCGCGCGGGCGGAAAGTCCAACAAAAACAGCGTGCAGTTTATTTGCAAACCGCGACCCCAAAAATGTTGTTTTTTCTAAATATCTGGAAATGTATAACGAGTATTTAGAAAAAAGAGAAAATTTTAATAAGTGATGGAGAACATTGAATTCTCAGCATTTTTTTATTATAAACAATACTTTTTTATCTGTTTAACCATTTTTAAGGTTCTAACAATTTTTTACAAAAAGTTCAATGTCTTTCGAAAAAAAGTTGTTCTATAAAAATATTTCGATTAGAGCCTTCCATTTCGAGATAAAAATGTTCTTTTTAATCGCTGCATAAAATTTGATTTGTTCATAACTTTTATAATTGTTTTTTTTTTTCGAAAAAAAATTAGGCAGAGTTTAGTACCATCAGGTACTCAAACTTCTTCTTTCACCGAATTTCTAAATAGTTAGAAAATCCGTGACACGTTTCACAAATTTTTACTCATAAGGTAACAACCGACCAACCGGTCATCGATTTTAACTTTTATTCAAATTTGAGCAAATTAGAGTTCATTGTTGCCTAGTGTTGTCGATTTTCGTCGTCGTTTCCACACCAGAGAGAACATGTGGCCTGTTAACCTCTAAAGAACTTAAACTTGTATATTTTTACTTCATAAAGTTTTATCAGCACGAATCATTTTCTGCTGAAATTGCATCGCTTAGTAAATACGGGCAAGTGAGGCATGAAAATAAAATCACGAAATTAAGTCAATTTTTAGACGAATTAGGCTTCATCAGGTTTAGTGGCAGATTAGCCAATTCGAAATTCTCGTTCAACAAAAAACATCCAATTTTGTTGTCGGCAAAATCGTATTTTACCAAACTAATTTGTACTCAGGAACATAGAAACTTGCTACTTGAGTCTATTAAAGACAATTTTTGGCATTTAAGTGGATGAAACTTACTAGCAAGGAAAATTGTGCACGTGTTTCAAACGTGTTTCAAACCCAAGCGCACTATCACGTCCATCGTGGGTTTACCGAGACGTTTAAGAAACGTTAAAGCCCGACTCCTCCATTTTATATCACAGGGGTTGACTATTGCGGACCATGCCTCCCTCATAAAGGATAGAGTCTGTCGCAGAGCAAAAACCAAAAAAATGTCACATGGCCCTATTTATGTGTTTCTTAACTCAAGCCATGTGGAGTTAGTCTCAGATTTAATAGGAAAGGGCTCCTTAACCGCACTTATGCGAATCATTCCACGGCGAGGTAAATCGACCAAAATGGTGTCAGACAATGGAACAAATGTTGTCGGTGCTAATTTAGAATTACAGACTCTTGGCTATTTTTTAAAATAATATGTTAAAGATTTGACTGGCGCCATTGAACATATTGATTGATCCTTCATACCTTCATACTTCCACTCTCCCCATTTCGGTGGTTTGTGGGAGTCAGGTATAAAGTCACTAAAGCATCACTTGGAACGGGTAGCAGCCAACGCACGTTTCACAGTCGGACAATTAAACGCGTTACTCGTTCAGATCAAAGCCGTCATCAATTCCCGTCCCTTATCACCTATTTCCTTAGACCCGTCAGGATTTCACACCATTGACGCCCGCTCACTTCATCAGTCGACCAATGACATCAGCAGCTGATCCTGATTGCTGCAACATTTTTTGAACAGGTGGTGTCTTGAGTACATTTCAGAGACGTAGCAACGCTGTAAGAGGGCCTCGCCGCATGGACCGTTAAAGGTCAACGACCTCGCATCGCAAAGGAGGACAACCAACCACCTTTAAAGTGGGTCTTAAGATGCATCGAGGTTTTATATTCTTGAGGAGATGGCATCGCTAAGGTGGATGGCGCTAGAACACTATCAGGCAGCGTCAGACGTTTTGTATTGTTTTAACGGTCGGCTGTATTTTATTTGAATCACGATATGCAGAAAGGTCTTTCTGACAGATGCAGATGCAGAAAAGTCAGGAAAATCTACTTTTAAGATAAATAAAAAAAAACATATTCATAGTTGCAGTTTTATAATTGATAACAATTTAAATACAATTATTTGACCGCGACGTCGTCCTAAACAGATTACAAAGGAATTCAAATCGAAAATATTTTTTGTTTGTACTCTAAAAAACCATTTTGAAAAAAACTGACTTTAGCCCTTTTTCCCTACAATATATTAAATAAACAGTTAAGTCCATCAACAAAAACTTGTTGATGTACTTGGAAATGAGGAAATATGATTGTAAACACACATTCGGGTTTGTTCTGAAAACGCGTTTATGCTTGGATTCCTACCTCTCATATCTTGTGGAGACTGTCCTAAAACACTAAGATTTCCTGATACGCTTCACTCTTTTGTCAGTGATACCAAAAAAGAGACAGAAACGCACTGTAGCAAACCTCCCTTCTTCCTCCCTCCTAGCCTAGCCTAGCCAAGTAGGAGCGATCAGCTATAAGAACGGCCACGCTTTTATCAAAGCGTCGCCGGCTGCCAGCTAAATAAAATATATTTCTACGTCGCATTATTCCACCTCTTACCCCCGTAATAAACACTGCACCACGCCTTGTGCCCCGTACATGAACATTTTAATTTTTGTATGAACATTACGCCCTAACACTCTTGAGGGCCCTGTATACTGTCGAATTTATAATTAATCCCTTTCGGCGAGGAACCGTTCCCAATGCCGACGAGAAGCCCGCAAAAAATATTCGAATTTGCTATTTTTCCACGTCGCCAAGAGATACTTTCCTACCGCCCGGTAGACGTAATTCAACCCCCGAGCAACATGTCTAACCCCTTGGCACCCGTATACACTGTGGAGGACGACTCCACCGTGGACACATCCAGGACAACGATAGGAGAAAGCACCGCAATATTGGCGGAATTTCTACGGCAGGCCGCCGGCGAACGACCGACTGTCCGGGACCTGCCTCAAACAGAGCCGTCGACCGCGTGTAGGCGCTAACGCGATGAGCCAGCCGGCGAGAGCGCCGGCGAGAGGCCAGGGCCGCACTCGCCCAGAAGGCACGCTGCCCGCCGAGCGCAACGACGTCAAAACCGAAAAACGCCTACGTACTCGCCCCGCCTCAGGGGGCGTTACGCGTCGCGGCGATAAAGTCACTTGAGATTAGTACTTTCAGTATGAAATGATAAAGATATCCATTAGTTTACGGAATATGCACTAAAGTAAAACCCGCTAGTAAAGCGACTTAAGACCTTTCTGCATATCGTGATTCATTTGTATTTATAGGAATAGGTATATAGGTACTTTTATTAGCAGTCGTCAATGTAAATTTACTCAAATTGGAAAGTCATCCGGTTGATACAACAAAATATATTTATTAAGTGGTTTAAGCATTTTACTACACACGTTAAACCAACAGAAGACGGCTCGGTTTTATTTATTCTAGATGGGTACTATAGCCAAACTAGGAATCTGGAACTGATTGAAATAGCTCGTACGCAATACGATCCTGGTTCAAAAATAATCCATGTCGCAACGTTACTACTTTTCAGATCTGCAAATTAATGTACAAGCATACTTAGTGTGCAAAAACAGAAATTTCTGTAAATAGATTTCGAAAAGCGGGAATATGTCCCTATAATCGGAACATTTTTCCGAATACAGATTTTATATATAAAGGTAAATAGAAAAAACTCCACCACAAGAAGAAGAAGAACACGCAAAGACAAAAATGCCGGAAAATATAGAGCCAGTAGACAGCTGAAAGGGAGGGACAAAGAAATAATAGAGGAAAGACATCTGAAACAAAAAAGGTAAAAAATCACTTTTTTACATCATTCATTCAGTGTATTCTGTAGTTGGCACAACAGTGTGGAAAAAAATGGTTTACCATCCTTAAAGAAAACAGATGATTTGATCGCATACGTACTGGAGTTCAACGACTCAACGATAGTACTCGGATGGCTAAAAATGCCACTGAATCTCTTGCAAATTTTCGTTCCGAATCGCGTAGTCAATATTCAAGAGTTAACGCAGGACGATGAGTCTAGATACGTGTCTCTCATAATCCTGCTGATCACTTGTCAGGCAGTGTTAGGCCTAGCTTGTTGCAAACCTTAGATACATTTTGGCATGGTCCGAACTGGCTACAGAAAAACTATTCTGACCTGGCGTACAAGGTCATCAAGGAGAGTTATCCGAAGTGAAAATGACGCTCCAATTGTATAAGAGTAAAAATTTGTGAAACGTGTCACGGACGTTCCAACTATTTAGAAATTTGGAATGAGTTGGCGCATTTCAAAGTATCTGATGGTACTAAACTCTGCCTGAAATTTTTTCGAAAAGAAAATAATTGTTATAAAAGTTATGAACAAAAGAAATTTTATGCAGCGATTAAAAAGAAATTTTTTATCTCGAAATGGAAGGCTCTAATCGAACAATTTTATATTCCAGATATTTAGAAAAAAGAAAATTTTGGGATCGCTGTTTGCAAATAAACTACACGTTGTTTTGTTGGACGTTACGCCTGCGCGCGGTGCCAGTGCTCGCGCCGTATACGCGTCTAAACTTGAAAAATCATGTGATTTGTTGTTTCTCAAATGTTTTATTGATGATGAATGATGAATGAGCTTTTTTAGCTTATTGCAACCATGCCTCGAGGTAATCGTTGTTGCAATCCTTTAAATAAATCGAAACATAAATGTTTGTGACTACGTAAGTTTTTTGTAAATTCAGTTTAATCAAATTTTAACAATGATTAATATTTAACATTAAATACTATTATTTAATGTTAAATAATAATTTAATGTTAAATAATAATAAAATAAAAAGTATTATTTAATGTTAAATAATACTCATCGATAAAATATGATTAAACCTAATTTACAAAAAACTTTCGTAGTCGAATCCAGTTTATTGTTGTTAATTGAACGTTTACAGGAATCACACACACATAGTTTCCAATCAAATGAGCAAACTTTGCATTCCAATTATTCGTCACTTGCATCACATTTTTATACACACATTTATGTTTCGATTTAATTCAAGGATTGTAACAACGATTACCTCGAGGCATGGTTGCAATAAGCTTAGAAAAGCTAACTCATTCAATAAAACAGTTGAGAAACGACAAATCACATGTTTTTTTTTTTCAAGTTCACAGTTTTTTTCAAAAATCACAAGTTTAGACGCGTACACGGCGCGAGCACTGGCACCGCGCGCGGGCGGAAAGTCCAACAAAACAGCGTGCAGTTTATTTGCAAACCGCGACCCCAAAATGTTGTTTTTTCTAAATATCTGGAAAATGTATAACGAGTACTTTAGAAAAAGAGAAAATTTTAATAAGTGATGGAGAACATTGAATTCTCAGCATTTTTTTATTATAAACAATACTTTTTTATCTGTTTAACCATTTTTAAGGTTCTAACAATTTTTTACAAAAAGTTCAATGTCTTTCGAAAAAAGTTGTTCTATAAAATATTTCGATTAGAGCCTTCCATTTCGAGATAAAAATGTTCTTTTTAATCGCTGCATAAAATTTGATTTGTTCATAACTTTTATAATTGTTTTTTTTTTCGAAAAAAATTAGGCAGAGTCTAGTACCATCAGGTATTAAACTTCTTCTTCTCACCGAATTTCTAAATAGTTAGAAAATCCGTGACACGTTTCACAAATTTTTACTCATAAGGTAACAACCGACCAACCGGTCATCGATTTTAACTTTTATTCAAATTTGAGCAAATTAGAGTTCATTGTTGCCTAGTGTTGTCGATTTTCGTCGTCGTTTCCACACCAGAGAGAACATGTGGCCTGTTAACCTCTAAAGAACTTAAACTTGTATATTTTTACTTCATAAAGTTTTATCAGCACGAATCATTTTCTGCTGAAATTGCATCGCTTAGTAAATACGGGCAAGTGAGGCATGAAAATAAAATCACGAAATTAAGTCAATTTTTAGACGAATTAGGCTTCATCAGGTTTAGTGGCAGATTAGCCAATTCGAAATTCTCGTTCAACAAAAAACATCCAATTTTGTTGTCGGCAAAATCGTATTTTACCAAAACTAATTTGTACTCAGGAACATAGAAACTTGCTACTTGAGTCTATTAAAGACAATTTTTGGCATTTAAGTGGATGAAACTTACTAGCAAGGAAAATTGTGCACGTGTTTCAAACGTGTTTCAAACCCAAGCGCACTATCACGTCCATCGTGGGTTTACCGAGACGTTTAAGAAACGTTAAAGCCCGACTCCTCCATTTTATATCACAGGGGTTGACTATTGCGGACCATGCCTCCCTCATAAAGGATAGAGTCTGTCGCAGAGCAAAAACCAAAAAAATGTCACATGGCCCTATTTATGTGTTTCTTAACTCAAGCCATGTGGAGTTAGTCTCAGATTTAATAGGAAAGGGCTCCTTAACCGCACTTATGCGAATCATTCCACGGCGAGGTAAATCGACCAAAATGGTGTCAGACAATGGAACAAATGTTGTCGGTGCTAATTTAGAATTACAGACTCTTGGCTATTTTTTAAAATAATATGTTAAAGATTTGACTGGCGCCATTGAACATATTGATTGATCCTTCATACCTTCATACTTCCACTCTCCCCATTTCGGTGGTTTGTGGGAGTCAGGTATAAAGTCACTAAAGCATCACTTGGAACGGGTAGCAGCCAACGCACGTTTCACAGTCGGACAATTAAACGCGTTACTCGTTCAGATCAAAGCCGTCATCAATTCCCGTCCCTTATCACCTATTTCCTTAGGACCCGTCAGATTTCACACCATTGACGCCCGCTCACTTCATCAGTCGACCAATGACATCAGCAGCTGATCCTGATTGCTGCAACATTTTTGAACAGGTGGTGTCTTGAGTACATTTCAGAGACGTAGCAACGCTGTAAGTGGGCCTTCGCCGCATGGACCGTTAAAGGTCAACGACCTCGCATCGCAAAGGAGGACAACCAACCACCTTTAAAGTGGGTCTTAAGATGCATCGAGGTTTTATATTCTTGAGGAGATGGCATCGCTAAGGTGGATGGCGCTAGAACACTATCAGGCAGCGTCAGACGTTTTGTATTGTTTTAACGGTCGGCTGTATTTTATTTGAATCACGATATGCAGAAAGGTCTTTCTGACAGATGCAGATGCAGAAAAGTCAGGAAAATCTACTTTTAAGATAAATAAAAAAAACATATTCATAGTTGCAGTTTTATAATTGATAACAATTTAAATACAATTATTTGACCGCGACGTCGTCCTAAACAGATTACAAAGGAATTCAAATCGAAAATATTTTTTGTTTGTACTCAAAAAACCATTTTGAAAAAACTGACTTTAGCCCTTTTTCCCTACAATATATTAAATAAACAGTTAAGTCCATCAACAAAAACTTGTTGATGTACTTGGAAATGAGGAAATATGATTGTAAACACACATTCGGGTTTGTTCTGAAAACGCGTTTATGCTTGGATTCCTACCTCTCATATCTTGTGGAGACTGTCCTAAAAACACTAAGATTTCTGATACGCTTCACTCTTTTGTCAGTGATACCAAAAAAGAGACAGAAACGCACTGTAGCAAACCTCCCTTCTTCCTCCCTCCTAGCCTAGCCTAGCCAAGTAGGAGCGATCAGCCATAAGAACGGCCACGCTTTTATCAAAGCGTCGCCGGCTGCCAGCTAAATAAAATATATTTCTACGTCGCATTATTCCACCTCTTACCCCCCGTAATAAACACTGCACCACGCCTTGTGCCCCGTACATGAACATTTTAATTTTTGTATGAACATTACGCCCTAACACTCTTGAGGGCCCTGTATACTGTCGAATTTATAATTAATCCCTTTCGGCGAGGAACCGTTCCCAATGCCGACGAGAAGCCCGCAAAAAATATTCGAATTTGCTATTTTTCCACGTCGCCAAGAGATACTTTCCTACCGCCCGGTAGACGTAATTCAACCCCGAGCAACATGTCTAACCCCTTGGCACCCGTATACACTGTGGAGGACGACTCCACCGTGGACACATCCAGGACAACGATAGGAGAAAGCACCGCAATATTGGCGGAATTTCTACGGCAGGCCGCCGGCGAACGACCGACTGTCCGGGACCTGCCTCAAACAGAGCCGTCGACCGCGTGTGTAGGCGCTAACGCGATGAGCCAGCCGGCGAGAGCGCCGGCGAGAGGCCAGGGCCGCACTCGCCCAGAAGGCACGCTGCCCGCCGAGCGCAACGACGTCAAAACCGAAAACGCCTACGTACTCGCCCCGCCTCAGGGGGCGTTACGCGCGTCGCGGCGATAAAGTCACTTGAGATTAGTACTTTCAGTATGAAATGATAAAGATATCCATTAGTTTACGGAATATGCACTAAAGTAAAACCCGCTAGTAAAGCGACTTAAGACCTTTCTGCATATCGTGATTCATTTGTATTTATAGGAATAGGTATATAGGTACTTTTATTAGCAGTCGTCAATGTAAATTTACTCAAATTGGAAAGTCATCCGGTTGGATACAACAAAATATATTTATTAAGTGGTTTAAGCATTTTACTACACACGTTAAACCAACAGAAGACGGCTCGGTTTTATTTATTCTAGATGGGTACTATAGCCAAACTAGGAATCTGGAACTGATTGAAATAGCTCGTACGCAATACGATCCTGGTTCAAAAATAATCCATGTCGCAACGTTACTACTTTTCAGATCTGCAAATTAATGTACAAGCATACTTAGTGTGCAAAAAACAGAAATTTCTGTAAATAGATTTCGAAAAGCGGGAATATGTCCCTATAATCGGAACATTTTTCCGAATACAGATTTTATATATAAAGGTAAATGAAAAAACTCCACCACAAGAAGAAGAAGAACACGCAAAGACAAAAATGCCGGAAAATATAGAGCCAGTAGACAGCTGAAAGGGAGGGACAAAGAAATAATAGAGGAAAGACATCTGAAACAAAAAAGGTAAAAAAATCACTTTTTTTACATCATTCATTCAGTGTATTCTGTAGTTGGCACAACAGTGTGGAAAAAAATGGTTTACCATCCTTAAAGAAAACAGATGATTTGATCGCATACGGCATGTAAAAGGTCAACATAATCCATCAAAAGAAAAAGAGGAATAATTACGAAAAAATATTGGAGACGGTTCAAAAGTCCTCGGTCATCAATTGGAGAAATTTGTAGTAAATCGGAAGCTCTTAAAGAATAAGGAACGGCTGATAATATCCGTGGATGATGTAGAATCTGTGACCGTAAAAAAATCGTCCAACACGTTATTCCTGCGTTACATGTCGAGTTTTTGTGCCTTTCGAGCATGCCAAATATCTATGTGCAAACTGCCTGGAAAAACACATGACCAATGATTGTTCATTTTTAACTTTTTTAGGTATATTATTTTACAAAAAGTAACTTGTTTTTTTGTTGCAGTTACATAAACTCATTATTTTACACCAAATTAGGACACATTTTTAAATTTTAAATTTCTTAATATATCTGTAAAATTTGTAAATTTAGCGCAAATAAAATGTTCAGCTGTCTGTTACTTTTCTTATGAATCCTTTTAATAGAAATATCTGTGTTTTCAGAATAATTTTCGGCAAAAAACATCAATTTCGACCTGCGGACTTCGCGACCTCCGGTGCAAAATATAAGGTGACCTCTATAAGGTTAAATATAACAGTAATCCATACTACACCTATAAATAATATTTGGTTCCAAGAATTCAAGTTGTTTTTGTTTATTATTTACCAAACTTTCATGAATACAATATATGTATGTGTGAATGTACTTATTGCTAAATACTGTGATTTTAACATATAATTAGATAAACATAAAATCAACATACAGTGTAGCGGGTGTATCAACATTACTGTTGAAAAAGAGAGAAAATTGGTATGTTTATAATATTTAATCAGTAATCAGTATTCAAATAACATGCTGTATAATGTACATTTACAATCTGAGATTAGCCAATTGATTTGTCAACGAAGATCTAGACAGTTCGATTTGTAGCTGTTTCCGTTCAGAATCACTTACTGCAACATAAAACAATTTGTGACAATTACTTTATATGCCTATACTCTTATATTTGATTACTTACACAAATACTTAGTAAATACCAAAGGATCGTCGGGTTTCCTATCAATTTCATCAATTATGGCTTTTATTCTGTTGGTCATATTAGCTTTGGTTTCTGATCTTACGCCCTTAATCAAATTATTATTTTTTGTTCCAGAAATAAGTTATACGTCCATCGGATAGACATTGTTGATATTCCTTTAAAATCTGAAAATAGATTTGTATATCATGACATTAATAATACATACACACTGGAAACACTAAATATAAAATACATCCACAGGATGTTTAGTTTTTTTTTTGTAGCAGGACTAACACGTAATAGAACTTTTAAAATTAACACAAAAAGTTTATTTTCATAGGTCCTAGTTTTGTTCATTTCACCCTAAAACAATCGAAAATATTTCTCACATTATTTGGAGCACTGTAACCCGTGCCGATTTGCGTGGAAACATGTTCATGCAAGTTGTGTCGCAGGTGCCGCGCGTGCTCGTCTCTAGTTGTCAATTACTCTTGTCTAGTCGAGTAATTAACGCGCATTGTTTTATATTTCGAAGATATCAGTGGAACTGAGAAGCACTAAAAAAAGCATTTTCTTGGTTCGTGAGGTATGTAAATCGCCAAAAAAGGTGCAAAATTGCCACCTTGTTCTGTTTTTTAACATTTGCGAAGTTAAATTTACTCAGTGAAAGCGTAAATATAGTCATTCGAGAGTGTATTATATTCTAGGAAAAGAATACCTACCAAATACCTAGAGGAAGGACGCCATAACCGGACCCTATCCCTAGAGAGGACCCCTCTCAAAAGGGGCATTGTATGGTAGAGAAATCTAGCGGTGAGTATGCCAACCAGTGTGTAGTGGTGGGAGTTGCCGTGGCGGAAGCGTCGCCAGTCTTCCGTACGGTCTGGTGTTGTTATTGCCGATCGTAAGTTTTACGAGTTTTATAAATTACTGACTAGTGTTTTTCAAGGGTTACCAACGTTTTCCCGTGAAGGTAAGTAACCGTTTTCTGTTATTGAGCCATTGAAACAAAGTTCAAATAATGATTTGTGGGTTTAGTTAGACATTTTGACTTAGGTGGATGAAGATTTTGATGGTAAAAAGAAAACATGGCGAGCGCCTAGAGTGAACCCTTTCACTTTCTTAGAGTGGACCCCCGTGAGCTCCCTAAAGTGGACCCCCATTCACAATCCTTGAGTAGACCTCTTACTTATTTAAATGATACTATCAACATTTTTCCTGTGTAAGAGATTGCCAATAGCAACTTTACAGTTCAATTTAATAGTTTGTCTATTGTACAACATTATTTTACATCAATATTTTTAAGTTAACAGTTCCATCCACCTAAATAAAATGTTAGGCATATAAATAACTCTTTCTTTTTATTTTAATTTTTCTATTTTCCAATTTCAGAAGGTGGACTATGGCTAAGGAAAAGAAGAAAAGGGCAAAGAAGGAGGACAAAGGACGCTCGTGGGATACAACCAACATGGTAAAAGTCATTACAGCTATTAGAGAGAAGAAGATGGGATGGAAGAAAGCGGCGAAAAACGTTCTCAGTTGCTAAAACAACATTAATGAGATTGAGTAAAGAACAATATGGGGATCCAGAAAAAGCTGCCAACACGATATGGGGCCGGCAAACTATTCTGACTCCCGAGCTGGAAGATCAGCTTGTACAGTACTGCCTGGCTATGGAAGCTATTTATTTTGGATTAACTAGAGGGGATTTGAGGAGGATGGCCTTTCAGATTCCTGAAAGGAATAACCTACAGCACAATTTTAGTAGAGCTGATGACATGGCTGGAAAGAAATGGCTCAAACTCTTTATGACAAGGCATAAAACACGTTTGTCTTTTCGCAGTCCGACTGGGACATCGTACGCAAGAGCTCTCGATTTCACCAAAAAGAAAGAATGTCACATCATTTTTCGATCTCTTAGAGACAGTTTTCGAAAAACACAACTATCCACCCGATAGAATTTTCAACGTAGACGAAAGTGGGCTCACTGTAGTGCAGTCAAAGGTATTAAAAGTGGTGGGAATGCGTGGTAAACGCCAAATTGGGAACCTTGCATCTGCAGAGAGAGGCTCATTAATCACAATAGTTGTTTGTATGAGCGCGGCTGGCAATTTTGTCCCTCCAATGGTGGTTTTCCCTAGAAAGAATAGGAAGTACGCAATTGGAAAAAGGTGCTCCTCCAGGAACAATATTCCGCTGTCATCCGTCAGGATGGATCCAAATGGAGTTATTCACACATTGGTTTAAGCATTTTGTGGAAACAACAAAGCCACCAAGAAACTCCCCAGTGCTCCTTATTTTGGATGGGCACTACAGCCATGTCCGGAATATTGATGTGATAGATATTGCAAGAGAAAATTATGTAACTATTGTCTCACTGCCACCACATTCAACCCATATAATGCAACCGCTGGACAAAACATTTTTGGGACCACTAAAAAAACTACTACAGTGAATATATCCGCCAGTTCCTTCTACGAAGCAACTGGCCAATGGAAAACCACGATGTAATGAAACAGTTGGGAAAAGCCTACATCAAATGCCAGACCGCTGAAATTGCGATCAATGGGTTTAGAGTCACAGGGCTTTATCCCCTCAACAGATTCGTATTCGGTGACCATGCATTTATTGCATAAACGACAAGATAAATCGAGTCTGTTTACGATGACGCTTTTGCAGTGCGTAGCTGATCACCTCCTCACCCCAATGAAGAAAGGGATGAACTTTTCAACCAAGCGACGCCAGACCCATCGAATTCGCAACCAACTTCTTCATCACTCTCTCTTAATTCACCCAATACCTGTGCAACTTCTTAAAAACCGATCAGTCCATTCGACATTCGGCCAGTCCCAAAATTCAGAGGAAAACATCCACAAGAGGACGAAAGCCATCGTGTGCACGCATCATAACAACCTCACCTTATAAAAATAGCTTGAAACAGTCACATGAGAACAAAGAAAGAGGTGCAAGCCGTGGAAGAGGAGGGAGAGGCCAAAAAAATGGTAGCGGTCTAGGTAGAGGACCAAAGAACACAGCACAAAAAAATGTGTCACAGAGCAAAAAAACGTAAAGTTGATGATGACAGTGATGACTCTGAAGACGAATCATTGGAAACTGTCTCAACAGGTTCTTCAAAAGATGCAGATTTTCTTGAACCCGGGAGGGACCCGACAGACAACGACACTGAATGCATGTTTTGCAGTGGGAAGTGGTCAGCTGACGTTAGGGGAGAACAGTGGGTTATGTGTGTAATGTGTAGTTCTTGGGCCCACGTTGAGTGTTCAGGCATCGAAAAAGATGTTTATGTATGCGGCTTTTGTGACACATAATTAATTTTCTTGCAGAAGATTCATTTTCAAACCTTCTTACAATTTTATTCAGTTTTATATTTCACCTCTTTCCTATGTAAATTCGTAAGTTATATGTTTTTCCCCACTTTGACACTACCGGAAGGAAAGAAGGGGTCCACTTTAGGACGATTAATAGGGTCCACTTATGGAGACCATTTCGTAAAATAGCTGTTTTGACCTGTTTTAGAAAATTGACCACCAAAAATGGTGTAATTTTTTTTAATCGCTATACGTGATGGGTTATGATAGAAGGATAGTTTTTTGTTTTTTTTTTCCACATTCTAGATTGAATATATTGACCATATTAAGTCAGCTGTTCTCCAAAAACAAAATGGGGGTCCACTTTTGGCGTGCTTCCTCTACCAATACCTACCAAAGAATATAATAAGCTTGTGGATCTTTATCAAGTCTGGCGAGAGGTACAAAAAAACACAGGATGTTTATAAACGCTGCGAGGATTTTCAAAAGGGATTTGGATAATTTATTCGATATCACACCCTTTGATGTTCTCGAAAGAATGAAAATAGAAGATACAATTTTCTTAAAAAAACAAAGAGCCAGAGCGTCCGGGTTCTTTGGCACGTCGTCGGGTGAGTGCTCGTTTGTTCCATATGCCATTTTCGTTTATTTGAAGTTAATATGATAATTTAGGTCTATATAAATTAGTCTATTGTATAATCTGGGTTAGAACTTTTAATATTAACGAAATTTCGATATATTGCTGTTGTTTAATAGTTCCATACGCAATTTGTAACAATATTTTAGTTCTTAATTTGTTCCATGTGCATTAACCAATCAAAACTCTTAAATACAGGGGGATATTTAACACGGAATATAATTTAGGCTTTTCTGTTCCCAAATAGAAAATGGGAAATAGAAATGAAAATGATACGGTGCAATTTAATTTGTACATGAAAATAAAAAATGAAAGCAAATTAGAAAGGGATGTTGATAGGGAACGAATAAAGAATGATAAGTTTACTGCTGTATTGTGCTTCGATTTGCAGAATGTGTTTGCTTTACCCAAAGCAGAAGTTTCAATTATTTTTATAAAAAAATTCTGTGAATCAACTTAACAGTTCTACTGACAAAACTACTTATGGCATGAAGCAATTTCCGGCCGCAACGGTAATCATATAGCTAATGCCCTCATCACACTTTTGAATAAAATTTCGGAAGAAAATCCTGTTAAGTTAATAAATATATACTCGTATTGTGGTCTGATCCACATTCCACAAAACAAAAATTCGCATATGACGTTAGCAATAAAATATTTTTTACATTTCATTACATGTATTAATGAATAAAATTGTAAGAAGGTTTGAAAATGAATCTTCTGCAAGAAAATTAATTATGTGTCACAAAAGCCGCATACATAATAAAAAATTCTCTGAGCCCGGCCATAGCTTGGTCCAAGAGGTAAGATGCAGTACATAGCAAATTTGAAAGGAATTTCCAATATAAAGTATATGAGTAAAATATAAAGAAATGTACAGCCCTGTTTCTCTTCTGATGTATTTAGTTAATATTCCTCCCGGTAAAGCTCCTATAAAAGTGTTGAAAAGCTCCTATGAAAAGAGACAATTTTCTCAATTTTCAGGCAGTGTGCCAGAATTTAAATTTCAAAGATATACCTTTCACTAAAGTAAAGCATATTATTTTCCAAAAAAGTAGATCCTTTACATTTTAAGTACAGGTGCGGCTTTAATGACGATAATACTTGCATTACCGTTAGATTAAAAAATATGAGACGCGAGGAGCAACAAACAATGTTCAAAACAATGATGTCAACGTTAATTCTCTAGTGAAATGTATATCTGAGAAACCTAAAGTAGATTCTAATAAAAATAAACATATTCAAGGAATGTACAGTTTCATGCCCCAAATAGATAAAACGATTTATACAACACTGTTCTTCGGTTAAAATATTTATATTAGGTGCAATTAGTACTAAGCTTTACTGTTTCATCTGTAATACATTTTTTGTTTTAGTAGATGTTTTGTAGTTAATCATACCTCGTTATAAACTTTTGTGTTTAAAGTCTTTAGAATAAGGCTATTTTATTCCTTCTGTAACACCAGCTAACGAACAATAAATAAATAAAGTTTTCTTTACATAAAAATACATTGTGCTTTAAAATATCATCAGTTCTGTGATTTCACAATTTAAGGTTTTCGGCAGTTCTGTAAAGATGTTACAATATGTTTCTGCATGTGGAACAAACGAGCAAATCACTTTGGTAAATACCAACAAAGTTTTAAAGTAACATATGCTACTTTACTATAATTTTGTATTTTCCATACCAACATAGTATTGAAAACTATAATATCTTAAAGATTATAAACTACCGAATATTTGGAGCTAATAATTATCTCAAAACGAGAAAATGGTATATGGAACAAACAAGAACTAACCCGACCAGGTAAACAAGAAGTTAGCTGAAAAGGAAGCAGCAGCCCGGGAATATAGGCGAAGAGTTCCAAATAGAAGGCATCTGCATCCTTCTGTGTTTGTAAGAGTAAATTGCCAAATAACTGATCAGGGGTTAGGTAATGTAATACATGGGGAACGAAATAATAAAAACGTGCGACCACAGGGAAACTTGTTTCCCTGTGGTTTCCTTTAAAAGGGTTTCCCTTTACCTCAGGAACGTCCGTTTCCCGTGTTTATATGAAAAACTAGTTCCCATCGAACGATAAAAATTCAAATATCTCAAAAAACGACCAACTTTAACGGATTTTGACAAGTGCAACTTGTTTATTTAGAAAAGTGCGTAAAATAAGATAATTTAATAAAAAAGCCATAAAGTGCATTAAGAAAAAATTATGGTCAATTTAATCCGTAAAGAGTACAATACAGAACGCCTTCTAGCGGTTATAGTAAAACGGTGGTCATAGTAGGTTTTACCATACCAAGTCACCCCCGCATAACAACTTTGAATGCAATACTTTGAAAATGTTTACGATATCTAAAAAATCTGTTTTTAAAATTTAATTTGAATACCTTGTGTCTCGAAATCTAAGCCTTTGTTTACATAAGCATTTTGCATTAATTTTAAAAGTTCTGTCAGGTGTTAAAGTCCTGCTACAAAAAACTTAAATACCCTGTATAAGTATGTACAGTAACACCCCGGAGTCACATAATTGGTGGAACCGAGAGGCATAACGTGTCGAAAATTACGTAAGTCGGGGTACAAAATACAACTTTTTAAAATATTCGTAATAATTGACTCGTCTGCGCCATTTGTGCGTGAAATACGTTTGTATAAGCTCACCGCATACTCGGAACGCTCGCGGCGACTATACAGGCTTGCAGAAAGCTTGGAACAGCACAATAAAGGCAACAAGGGCAAAGTAAATTACGTAACTCTTATCTGAATTTTAATTTACGTAAGTCGAAGTTACGTAAGTCGGGATATTACTATAATAAAAATGTGTAATAGAGGCACTAAATTTTTAATATGAGCAAGAATTCAATTTCCAAAATTTTACATATAAGTTCCTTTATAGTGCTTCCCAATATTATGATTTATGTATCTTAAGAAGCAGGTACTGTAAATATTTAACGATGTGTATCAATTATCACCAGTACAGTATAGAGAAAAAACTTACCGTCATGAATACACAACTCAAAGAATTGTTCCAGAATTCTTCATCTCTTTTCTCAAAAAGCTTCACGTAAAGCTATACACTTAATATAGTAACTAGCAATACATTTATGGTCTAAATTGTCTCTTAGTTTCTAAAAAAGGAAAAACACATTTATGTTGGATAGTACATATGTATATGTAGTTAATATACAGTCCGCGCCTAAAGTATGGAATAAATTCAGTAAATGTGAAAACAAAAAATTTTTGAAAAAAATCCTCGAACAGGTCGATTTTGTTTAATAAAAACACACATTTTTGAGGGAACGTCTATTTTCAGATGTCATTTGTTTTTGAGTAATGACGTCATCAACTTATTTTTCAAATGGCAACCCCCCATTTTTTAATTTAATTTGAGTGACCCTTCATTGTCGATATAACGGTATAAAAATGTTACCTTACATAACAAAATTTTTGAGTAATTGACAATTGAATGTTACAAAATGAAAAATATTTTTTCACAATAAGTAAACGAAGTGTTTCGAGCTTATATTTCATCAGGGCTCAATCAAGGTTGTTATTGCTGTCACGCAACAACATTGATTGAGCCCTAATGAAGGAGAAATAAAGCTTCGAACCGTTGGCAAAAATCGAATAGTTTGTTATTTATTCCTGGACCTAATCCAACTAACCAAAAAACTAATAGAGAAGAAGGTCGCCAAATTCCCCACAGATAGTTTAGTGTATCTACGTACATACATAATATATATGTATCTATTCGAGTTTCTATTTTCTTTGATGGATAATATAATATATTTCTATATTTGCCAAGTAACCCAGATCTGGGCATCACTGTAACGCTTAGGAATGATTTATTTTTTAATTATAAAAACAAAGGTTCAATACTCTTAGTCTTATGGACTAATGGTATTATTTGCTGTAACAATTTTTTGTTGTATTGTAACTTACCCAACCCATCTGTTATTGCTCACCTTCATTAGCTTTATCGTTGGTTTCAAAGTTCTCTTCCGTCCATTATAACTCTTTCCTGCTCTTGAAATGATAAGCGCCAGTAAACAACACTATTATTAACGTCTCTTAATGGTTTCGGAACAATAAAAAATTCGGGCTGAAACGAAGTCGAAAGACTTATTATTAAAAGTATTAAAAGTGTCAGGAAAGGCAGTTACATAAATGCATGTTATATGCAAAAATATACAATGTAATATGACTATCAGTAGTAGACGTAATCCGATACGTCAAAAGATAACAACTTCCTTTGAAACCACTCTTTGTGAGAAACGCAAGCATAGCAGTTTGATTCACAGAACGCTTATGCTTAAGTCGACAAACCCGAGCTTATAAATATAAGTGAAATGTACCATGTTAGTCAGTGAAGTTACAAGTCATGTACTCATTCAGTTAGTCTTAAGTTTTAATTTTCAGTAATACAACGTCCAGTGCTGGACGTATGTAAAGTAAAATAAATCTTTTTAAAAACACAATTTCCAAACAAAAAATATAAAAATTGGCGCAGTCGTGCGGATTTCCAAAACACGCTTAGAACACGGGCATCCTCACTAAGTGTGGTGGTTTCCAAACCTTCAAGAAAAAAGAACAAGCTCCAAGAAACCGAAACAGAAAATCAACAAGCTCCAAGAAGCCGAAACAAGAAGAAAATTCAACACGCAGATCCACCTTGACATCAGGAACACGCAACAGAAGCTCACCTGGTTCAACGACGATCTTCACCTCCCAGATCCACCTTGACATCAGGAACACGCCACAGCTCACCTGGTTCAACGACGATCTTCATCCCCACGTCAACAGGAATGTGGAAAATCTTAACGTAAGTACTTATTGAATCATCTCGCTTTTAGTAAAACGTTAAATCTCGCTCTTTTAATCGCGAAGCAAGTTCAAACTGAAATTGCGAAAAACCAGTTCTATTATCCACCCCAAAATTAACAAGCTCATTTTCGAAAAATTCATTAGTCACACGTTCCAAATTGTTTATGCCAGTAACCACTAGAAATATGGCCCAGCCACAAGTAAACCAACCTCATCAAGAAATAGTCGAACCCTATAAATTAATCGAAATTTTTTTCAATAATACCTGATTACGACGGTAATCAAATAAATTTAGTCACTTTTCTAAATTCATGTAAAACTGCGTATGACATGGCAGTTGGCAACCAGAAGGTACTCTTAACTGTCCATATTAAAAATAAATTAAAAGGACGCGCAGCAGAATTAGTAAATTCCAGAAACCCAAATACTTGGGACGAAATTAAAAATCTTCTCGAAAATCATTTCGGTGATCGTAGAGATTTAACTTCGTTAATCCAAGACCTTCAACGAATGCGACAACTCTCAGGTGAATCTCCTCTCACATTTATTGCTCGATTACAAACGCACGAGGCAAAAATGCACGCATCTATTCATAAACAACAGTTATCAACAGGTCAAAAGCAAGCGCAAATACAATTAACAGAGGGTATGATTTTAAATACGTTACTAACTGGATTAGAACCTAAAATAGCCCACGTTGTTAGAGCTAGCGACCCTGCAGACATGCTTACGGCAATAAACAGAGTTCGCAAGGAACTACAACTAAATTATTTTGAAACGCAAAAGTTAAATCGTAATAACAATAATAATACACCAGTACGTAAACCAAATTTACCTCCACCTACAAAACAATGTTCATTTTGCAAACGAATAGGTCACGTTTTCAACGAATGTCGTCAAAGACAACAAAGTCATCAACCCCCAAATTCCGGATCTCATCAAAATTACCAAAATTATCAAAATTACCCTAGGCCAAATTATTACAACCAACACCCCGGAACTTCACAAAATTCTCAGCAACAGAGACCCCCAGTTATTACGCCAAATCCAAATTTTAATGCTCAAAGACCCCCGCGATCCAACCAAACCCCAATTATTTTAGGCCAAATAATAACAATAGGAAAACGTTTCATTTAAACCAAAATAATGAACAAGAAGTTTACGAGCAGCCTAACCAAAATTATTACGAAAATACCAGTGACAGTTATTATACAGGTAATAACGCCCACACTGATGCGAATTATTATCCTGCTAATAATTCAGAATACTACAACAACGAGGACTATTATACCGCTAATGGTCCCTCCGAAAACTATTATACGGAAGAACCAACTTATAACACCACCCTCGTATACGATCAGGATTTTCAATTAGGCCCACCTCCTCTATCAGACCCACCGGATCACAACAGGGATTCCAACACGGCAATATTGCAAACACAGTTTGGCAATATGAATCTAGACAATTTCAACCCCAATTTAAACTTCCCAGAACAACGATAGCTATAAGCCCCTTGCTATATGTTAAATCAAAAAATTTATACTACATTTACGACGCTACCAACACACATAAAATATTAATTGATTCAGGCGCAGGTTTGTCTATATTCAAACCTAAAATTTGCGAAAATTACAGAAGGAGATGTCCCGAAAACGTTACCATACAGGGTATCACAGATCAAAAAATAGTAATTAACGAATCCGTTCTTATTCCATTTAACATCAATGATCCACTTAAAGTTTATATATGCGACCTAGACACCGAGTTCGATGGACTCCTTGGCTCTGATTTTTTTAGAACATTATAAATGCATTGTAGACATAAAAAAACAAAGTGCTCATAACAAATTTCAAAACAATTCCGATTCATAAAGTCACGGACCAACCAATTATTTCAGATACACAAAATCACCCAAATCAATCACTCAACAAAATTTCAAATATAATTTCGATCGACCCCCGTACGGAACAAATCGCAAAATTAAAATGTCATTTAACAAACACCGATGCCATACTATCAGGGCAAGAAAAAGAAAAAAGTCAGAATACCAAACGCGATAGTGCACGTAAATCAGAATGGCGAATTTCTTACAACAATAATAAACGCGAACGCAATACCGAAAACCATCGACTTCTCCGACATATCAATTGAACCTTTAGATAAAATAACACCGCTTTTTAATTTAAACATGCAACCATATCAAAATCCCCCGGAAATCGATAGGACACAAATAATCAGAAACGAATTGCGAACACAACACCTAAATGACGAAGAGCGCGAATCAATAACAAATCTTTGCCTAGAATTTGCCGACATATTTTTCCTCGAAGGTGATCAACTAACATTCACTAACGAAATTAAGCATACGATAGATACCAATAACGCGAGACCCGTTTTCACAAAATCATATCGGTATCCTCAGGTACATAAAGAGGAAGTGAAAACACAAGTAAATAAAATGCTCGATCAGGGAATTATACGTCCTTCCATATCACCATGGTCCTCCCCCGTCTGGGTAGTACCCGAAAAAATAGACGCCTCAGGTAAACAGAAGTGGCGTGTAGTCATCGATTATCGCAAGCTTAATGAGCTAACTGTAAGTGATAAATACCCCTTGCCGAATATATCAGATCTTTTAGACCAACTAGGAAAGTGTCAATATTTTTCAACTCTTGACCTCGCCTCTGGCTTTCATCAAATAGAACTTGAACCCAAAGATATTCCTAAAACGGCATTCTCAGTGGAAAATGGCCACTACGAATTCGTTCGTCTCCCGTTTGGCTTAAAAAACGCCCCATCCACTTTTCAGCGAGTCATGGATAACATTCTCCTCGGAATTCAGAACGAAAGATGCTTAGTCTACATGGACGATATCATCATCTATTCTCCTACCATCCATGAGCATATTTCTAGACTGACTGAAGTATTCAAACGCTTAAGGAAATCGAATCTTAAGATACAACCCGATAAGTGCGAATTTCTTCGTAAAGAAGTAGCTTACTTAGGTCATCTTGTCACTAATGAAGGTGTAAAACCTAACCCCAGTAAAGTCGATTGTATTCAAAAATTCCCGGAACCCAAAAATCAAAAAAGACATCAAGTCCTTCCTTGGATTAGCCGGTTACTATAGACGATTTATCCCCAATTTTGCAAAAACCTCCAAACCTTTGACACGATTACTCCAGAAAGATATTCCGTTCATATTCGATTCCGATTGCAAAACGTCGTTCAATGAATTAAAAAACGCATTAATATCTGACCCCATTCTAATATACCCAAATTTCGAAGAAACCTTTTTGCTTACCACAGACGCAAGTGCATTTGCTATTGGTGCCGTACTCTCACAAGGCCCTGTAGGAAAAGACTTACCCATCTCATACGCGTCTAGGACACTATGCAGTGCCGAAACGAAATACTCTACCATCGAGAGAGAACTTTTAGCCATCGTATGGTCTGTTAAACATTTTCGACCATATCTATTCGGCAGACGCTTCAAATTAATCACCGACCACAGACCCTTGACCTGGCTCTTTTCAATAAAAAGACCCCGGTAGCCGCCTAGCGCGCTGGAGATTAAAACTCGAAGAATACGAGTATGAAATCGAGTATAAACCCGGTCGTATCAACAAAAACGCAGACGCTCTTTCCCGTATAAAAATAAATCACATCCAAAATTACTCCCAATTTCAAGCAAAGTCCAAATTAGTAATGTACCCCATTCAAAATCCATCTACCTCAAACGAATCCGATCCCGATAATCAAAAAAGATAACGTAACCGAGAGAATCGAAGACATAGATAAAAACGAAAGCGTAAAAGAATTTGAAACTTTTATAGAATTGTATAAAACAAAATCCCTTATTGATTATTCCAAAATTGAGTATACAAACGGACAACTTTTAGATAAATCTAAATAAAAATAACGTTTTTCCAACAAAACAATCTTAAAGACTTCCATTATAAAATAATCGAAGACTTATTCGAAGAAAACACAGACTTTCGTAATTTAACATTAAACAAACTATCTAGTAAGTCTGTGCGTAACAGAAAATATTTTATAGTAGCACTACCATTCGACCCCGATACCGTAATTGAACATTTATTTGCATCAATATATCAAGGCCGTGAAGAATTTAAACCTTCCGAAACTTATTATGTCGAAAATAACGTCGATCTTCCCATCCTCGAAATATTATCGTTCCTTTTATCAGAAAAAGACATAAAAATCAAAGTTTGCCAAGACATCACCAAAAACACCTGATAACGATCAAATTCCGATTATCATTGATCAATACCACACAGGTAAAGCCCACATCCATCGTGGAATAAATGAAACTATTAGGCGAATAAAAACCAAGTATAATTGGAAAAGGATTGACAAAAAGACGTTGATGATTACATAAAAAAATGCGAAATTTGTAACAAAAACAAAAACTTGTCGAAAAAATTTAGACGCACCCTTAGTTATCACAGAAACCCCAAAAGCTCCATTTGAACGCATAAACATTGATATCTTAGAAGTCCCCCCTAAAAAATTATGCGCTTACAATGCGCGATGAACTTACAAAATTTAGTCAGGCGTACCCCATTATTGACAAATCAGCAAAATCAGTAGCGAATACGTTACTTGTCTATTTCCAACATTTCTATGATATCAAAATAACATACTCTAGCGTAGGACACCCCCAATCAAACGGTTCCTTAGAACGATTCCACTCCACACTATTGGAAATGATAAGAATACACATGTCAGATCACCCCGATGAACATCCCTTTAACATATTACCTTACGCAATAATATGTTACAACACCTCAGTCAATAAAACTCACGGATTTACACCCTATGAGTTAATTTTTGGTCATACCTCAAGTAGGCCACCCGAAACTCTGTACAATCAGAAAGAACTGATCACGAAATACATAAGAGACCTAAACAACCGCATATCCTATTATTATAAAGTAGCACAAGCAAAAAACCAATTCTCAAAAAGAAAAAGCGAAAATTCGTTTTGACCAACATGTTTCTCAAACCCAGCCAGATTACCAAGTCGGACAAAAAAGTTTATGTTAAAGAGTCACAGATAAAAGATAAACTCCAAAACAAATTTAACGGTCCCTTTGAAATTGTAAAAATTCACAAAAAATTCAGCTACAAAATTTAGCTAAAAATTCATCAAAAAACCAAGCAAAAAACTAAAGTCAATTTTGATCGACTTAAACCCTATTCCGAAAATTAAAATTAAAATATATTTCCAGGTCCTTTGTGCTGATCGGAACAGCCATAGCCCAGTACCAAATAACCCCAATAAACAACACAATAGGCGTTTACATCACGATGAAACAAGAATCATAATTTCCAACGACAAATGGACTCTTCTTGTACATAAAAATCTATCTAGCATCAAAAATACCTTTGACAATAATAACAGAATATTAAGTGCAATCACGGAAATGCTTAACCATGATTATCACAATATGCGACAATTTCACTCAGATGTTAAAACCCACGTTACTCTTCTTACCCAAATTTCTGATTCCATTAAGGAAAAACTTGAAGAAGTCTTTACAGACACTAGACGCTTTAAACGAGGTTTAGTGGACGGTATAGGTAGTATATTTAAAGCAATCACCGGTAATCTTGACGCCGCTGACGGTAAATATTTTACAGACAGTATCAATAAAATAAACCAAGATCAAAATCAAATTGAGAACCTTTTAAAAAATCAAATATCCGTTACCTCTTCGGTTATAAAAAAGTTTCAATGAAACTATTCAAAAATTAGCAATTGATGAAAAAATATTTAATCGAGACATAAGCAGAATCGAGAGAGCTATTCATCAACTAGGAGATAAAATCGCACTGGATGAAGCCAAATTAAAATTTCTCGAAATTTGCGAAAAGTTAATGGAAAGTTATTTATACCTTCAGGACAATCTTAATAACATTCTAAATTCAATAACCTTTGCTCGTTTAAAAATTATTCACTCTTCAATCATTACACCAGATAATTTGATTATCTCTCTTCAGGAAATATCTCAAAATCTTGTAAAAAATAATTTACCCCTTCCAGTGAAACATTCAATGATACCTTCGTACTTAGAAATCATCGAATTAGAAGCCTTTCAATCAAAATCAGATTTAATTTTTGTGCTAAGAATCCCACTAGTGGAACAGCAACTGTACACCCTTTATCATTTGTACCCAATTCCTATTTTGGACAATAGAACAGGTTTGCACCACATATTGTCATTTTCTCAAAAATATATTGCGCGAAATGATGATTCTCTAATGTACATACCCGTAAAAGATTCGAGCACATGCAAGCAACTAGGTGATCGCAAGAAACTATGCTCAGATCTCTATGCCTACCCGATCGATAGCAACGCAGCATGCGAGGCCCAATTATTGAAGAACTCCAGACAAATCCCCAAAAATTGTGACAGCTCCCTTGTATATGGACAAGGATATAACGTTCAAAAACTACAAAACAACGTTTGGCTCGTAATCGTTTCCGAACCAATCCACATTATCATAAATTGCAACCAGATGGACACGAAGATAACGACAGTCAACAAGAACTCAATACTAAAACTTCTACCAGATTGCTACGCATTTGTTGGCATAACAAAGGTACAAGCCGAAAGCCGTAATACCTTCAACATCACGGATAACTCTCACCCTGTAGTTATACCATATGATTGCTGTAGGGATATTCCAGAGAAATTGCAACTTCCAAAATTAGAACCCCTCCAATTCGACCATCTAAACATCGAAAATCTGGATATAGCCAATCATAAATTGGAACAATACTCCAGAGATTTAGACAAATTAATTAATGAACCCTTTATAACGAAACACATCACCTTGACCACCTACTTAACCATTGGCATCGTGATTGGACTCCTGGCCCTCTACATCACCTGTAAATGCAAGACCCGTCTTTGCAACAAATCCAAAGACACACCCCCGAACGAGACACTAAGAAGACTCAACACCCTCCTAAGAAGAAGACCCCATCTCCAACAAGAAGACATACCAGAATTATCATAAAAGTCGACGTATGACGTCAACTTTTTATTAAAAAGGGGAGTTGTTATATGCAAAAAATATACAATGTAATATGACTATCAGTAGCAGACGTAATCCGATACGTCAAAAGATAACAACTTCCTTTGAAACCACTCTTTGTGAGAAACGCAAGCATAGCAGTTTGATTCACAGAACGCTTATGCTTACGTCGACAAACCCGAGCTTATAAATATAAGTGAAATGTACCATGTTAGTCAGTGAAGTTACAAGTCATGTACTCATTCAGTTAGTCTTAAGTTTTAATTTTCATGTAATACAACGTCCAGTGCTGGACGTATGTAAAGTAAAATAAATCTTTTTTAAAAACACAATTTCCAAACAAAAAATATAAAATGCATATAATACATATGCCAATACCTTTTTGCTAATAGGATTTGGTTTAAAACCATTAACTGGCCACATTTCTTTCCCAAAAAACAAAACAAGGAACTAAATCGATATCCATTTCGATACGCTTTCCACCTTTCGCTCGTACCTTCAATGTAAAAGCCGGTCCTCCCTTACAAACTTTTGCCTGAAAGTAGTGTATAAATTAATGAATAAAGAAATATTATCTATATGATGCCATTACTTGAAATATACCATATTTCGTGTTTAAAATATAGTAACCATTTTCTTGCTGAAATTCGTTCAGTGCAATAGTTACGACACTTTCCATCCATCTTAGTACTTCGGCCGTACTTAAGTAATTTTTCTTAATGAGAAATTTATTTAAACCCCTGTAACAAAATTGCGTAATGATTTACCTATTTATTGAAAGTTTGAAAAACAAAAAACTTCAACGTTAAGAAGACTGAATTTCCTGTAATTCAAAAAACATTAATGACAGTGTGCTCATATAGTCAAATTGGATTTCATCGCAAGATCAAATAATTTTATCTAGCTTCGAAGTTAAAAATTGAGAACATTTTTATCATAAAGAGGCAAATAACAAACTTCTGTAAGGGCGTCTACGAAGATAGGGTACACTCAATAGCTTTTGAACGGAAAGATATACGCTTTTCGGGTTTCCACTGTTGCAAATGGCTCTACATTTGGAGTATTTTAGCATTATTCACAGTTTTCCATAGTCAACTAGATCTGAGAAATAAATAAGAATTTTGGGTTTTTATTTTTTTTTTAGGTCGTTTCAAATGGGAATATCCCGTGTAAGTTACAACTATAAATTGGTTGTTACTAATTTGATCAGTAGGTTTACTATATAAATATCTACGATAATAATGGATTGTATGTAAAAGAAAAAAAAAGAGAGGAATCACTTGCCTAAATTAGGAGAGCAAACTTCGTTGATTTGTTAGTTGATATTCTATAAGCGATTGAGAGTACAAGGAGAAGGGGTCAAAGGGAGAAAAGGAAACTCAACCAACTCACAAAAAAATGACTAATTTTCTATAGCTATCACTATACATCTATATATGTACACCATTTACCTAGGTAAGCGTCTCGATCTAAACTATGTCTTTCTAATGTTTTTTATTGATTCTACCTCTTTTGTTGATTCCCCGAAAAGCGAAAAAAATAATTCAATTATAGTATGAACTAGTAGCGCCATCTCTAGTGCAATGAATAAATCATGGTGGCGCAAACACCCCAGGTAAGTACAAAATGTTTTTAAAATCTTTAAAACTGTACTTTTCAATGTAGGCAAATTTATTAGTCTGCAAAATGTATACAATACTATTTTTTGAAGATGCTGTTCTCTTAGCTCAGGCATATAAAATAAATGAGTAAGTTTGTAGATATGTGTCTCATTTATGGAAAATGTATGAAAAATAGCCTAGCTTTTTCTATATTGTAAAATGGCAAATAGAAATGACTTTACAGTTCAAGGAACACATAAAGTATTTGCACACAATAATGATATAGCAATTTGTAATGTAATGATAGAAGACACACTAAAGAAATATTAAAATAAAATAAAGAAATATTATCCATATCCTCAGCAAGTGAAAATCTGCAAATACAAAACGTTGTTCTAAAGTATCCTGAATATATTTTTGTGTTAATAAATTATCCTATCGGTATCAGCAATAGAACTGTTTATTTTCATCCTCTCAAATTAATGTGTTAATTTGTAAAATTATTATATTACTTATACATATGTACATAGGTTATGAATGGCGACTTATAGTTATTTTATTATAAGTGGCAACATTTGTTTTTGGTTTTGAAATAATTGAACATAATGCGGACGGAGATGATCACCCTGTGTTATAGCACAGCATAAAGAAGATGCTGTGGTTGTAGACTTCGAACCGATAAGACTTTGTTATTGTTATGTAATAATGACACGGGCGTTGAGAGTAATATAAACACATCATTAGGACGACATATTGCTCTGATCTAAGTTTCAGGGCATTACATTCTAAGAAAGCGTTGTAGGTAGGAAGGTCAAACTAAATAAAAGTAGTGAATATTAATTATTATTGTCATGTTTGTCAGTTATTCCCCTCTCGATTTGCTTATTTGACTACAATAACTACAAACAATAGTAATAACAATTTTTATTTATGTTTCACGTAGTAAACAACTTGTAATATGTCAAGTTTCCAGCACTAAAAATATAAAATATGTTATTACCGGAATAGTAAATAGATCAAGAAACAAGATTATATGATTATCATTCCAAATCTGATAAAAAAAGATTTGTAACTACTCGTTAAAAACTCACGTTTACTAGTAAATTAACTGGTTAATTAACCTCATTATATTTAACCTGTTTATAGCCCACCTAGTTCAAAAGTTGGTGATCTGACTATTATTGCTAATAAAACCTTACATTTTAAAATTTGTATAACAATAAAAAACTACTGTGCAATATCCAGGTCAAATAAAAAATATATCATTCTACTTTAAAAAACTGACAGGGCCTCAATACTTATTTTTGACATATCATAAGATTACGTGACATAATACATATTATGCGTTTAAGTTTTTACACAGCAATTGTTACTTAAACTATTTTAATGTTTGGTTAATCCTGTATGTTTGCTTTTCATATCTGTATCGATTGTAATTAAATAATAAATAAATCATATATGGAAGACACTGTTTTTAATTACAGTTATTGCCTTTGTGTACTGGCGAAAACTGTGGTGAACGTATTTATTACTTTCTTTTAACAAATTGTGATATATCAGATATATACAGGGTGAGTCACTTTTTTGTAGCAGAATTTTAACATTCGATATAATACGATATTTTAAGAAAAAAAAGTTCCAATAAACATATGGTCTATCTAGCTTCATAAAGGAGATACAGGGTGTTAGAGTTTCAGTTTTTTTTTTAATTTTTTTTACAGTATTTTCTGGACGGAATGGTATTTTCGCTTAATATTTTACACACGTTTTAACCTAAATAGGAGCAACAATTTCTATTGATTTAGTCGTCCAGTATAGTTATACCAACGTCCAGTATAGTTACACTATACTGGAAGTTGCTTTTCTCGGGTGCCCAGGTTATTTAGATTAACAGAACAGAATCGTCCGCCACTGATCTTATTTGACTAACATTTATGAAAGAATGGTGTTTTAGCTGCAATTTTGATCTCTTAAAATTTTGCGCTAACTGTGACGGTTTTCGAGATATTGATCATTTTTAGTCTGATAGTGCATATGCTTACATGGCAACGAAAAACTTTTATTTTTGGTTTTCATTTTATTTTATAACGAAGTGACCTGGGCATCCGAAAAAAGTTACATCCACGATAATATTTTCGGTAAAAACATTAAAAATGTTGATCTCATCCATGTTAAGACATGTGCACCGTAAAAAATGAAACTTTAGCACCCTGTATCTCCCATAGGAAGCTGGATAGACCATATGTTTATAGTAACTTTTTCTCTCAAAATATCATGGTCTATCCATTGTTAAAGTCCTACTACAAAAAAAGAGGTTCTCTGAATATTTTGAGAAAAAAAGCTCCTATGGTCTATCTAGCTTGCTAGCTATAGAGGGTGTTAAATTTTCAATTTTTTCGATGCACGACATGTCTTAACATGGATGAGATCAACATTTTTAATGTTCTTATCGAATAATATTCTTATCGGATGCCCAGGTCACTCGTTAAAAAAGTAAAATGAAAACTAAAATAAAATTTTTCCGTTGCCATGTAAGGAGATGCACCATCAGACAAAAATGACCAATATCTCAAAAACCACCACAGTTAGCGCAAAATTGCAAGAGGTTAAAATTGTAGCTAAAACATCGTTCTTTTTTAAATGTTAGTCAAATAAGGTCAGTGTCTGTTGGCTTAAACGTAGAAAGTTAGGAAAGCAAAAATTGTATTCGCTTATTGTTTAGTCTAGTAAAGTTGTGTTAGTTGTTGTAAATGGCTTGTTGTAATTGGTTGTTGTAAATGTTGTAATTGGTTGTTGACTGTAAATGGGTGTTTACAATAAAAGGCGATAAGAACGGTAATTTAGTCAAGTATAAAGCTCGCTTAGTAGCGCGCGGTTTTACTCAGCAAAAATTTTTAGATTACGAGGAAACATTTGCGCCGGTTGCGCGTATTGGTACGTTTCGGTGCGTACTTGCTTTAGCCAATCAGTATGAACTGTTGATACATCAAATGGATGTGAAAACAGCTTTCCTAAATGGGACCTTGAAAGAAACAATTTTTATGAGGGTGCCTGACGGTGTTGCTGTTCAAACAAACAATATGGTCTGTAAATTAAATAAATCATTGTATGATTTAAAACAGTCAGCTCGATGCTGGTACGAATGTTTTAATAACAAATTGATCGAAAAAGGCTTTGTCAATTCATCAGCTGATAATTGTTTGTATTACTTAGATCGAGGCCATGTATATAAAAACATCTATGTAATTTTATATGTGGACGATTTGGTCATCGCCACTAAGGATGTAAATACAATGATAAATTTTAAAAAATTTTTAATGAAGCAATTTGAGATGGTCGATTTACAGGAGATAAATTATTTTTTAGGCATTAGAATAAAAAGGTCAAATTCTGAAATTTCATTTGATCAAAGTACTTACTCAGTCAGTACTCCATTACCTGTAAAACTGAATTATTCAGCATTAAATTCAGAGGAAACTTATGATGCACCTTGTCGAGAATTAATTGGCTGTTTGATGTATGCAATGACCTGTACACGACCAGATTTGTGCACGGCTGTAAATCTACTAAGTAGATATCAAAATAAATGTAATAAAGAATTGTGGTTATGTTTAAAACGGATATTAAGATATGTAAAAGGAACGATAAATATACAATTAGTATATAAACGTAATGAGAATTACGGTGAAATATTAACTGGATATGTCGATGCAGATTACGCAAACAATGAATTAGATCGTCGAAGTACAACGGGATGTTTATTCAAATTATTTAACAATTGTACTGTGACATGGCTCACACGACGACAAAATTCAGTTGCCGCATCATCAACTGAGGCGGAATACATGGCAGTTTTTGAGGCTGTAAAAGAGGCCTTATGGCTCAAATCCTTATTAAAAAGTATTAATGTCAATATGTCAGAACCAATAACATTGTACGAAGACAACCAAAGTTGTATAGCAATGGCAAATAATCCAGTAAATCATAAACGTTCTAAACATATCGACATTAGATACCATTTTACTAGAGAACAAATTGAGAACAACACTGTCTGTTTGAAATATTTGCCTACAGGTTCTCAGGAGGCTGACTTGCTGACCAAACCTCTTCCACCTCATCAGTTCCAGGAACTGAGGACAAAGCTGGGCCTCCAGAAAGAAAACAACTAAAAGAAAGCGTTTTGTAAAATGTTATATAAGTTGTTCATGATTTGGTTAGGTTTTTGTGCGGTTTTTCCTAACCCTTGCAATAAATGTTGGATCATTAGTTGTTAAACTCCCCGTAAAGTAAAAGTATGAGCTCACAAATTTTTGAGGGGGTGTGTTGGCTTAAACGTAGAAAGTTAGGAAAGCAAAAATTGTATTCGCTTATTGTTTAGTCTAGTAAAGAGATTCGGGCTCCAGCCATTGCCATGAGTCGACCGTGATTTTATTATATTTTTGCTGACTATCAGAGTTCTATGAGTAATCAGTATGTATGCTAGATTGATAGTTTGACACACACCGAGTTAGTTGTTTGAATACGCTTGTAAGAAAAGCATCTAAATATAACGTGCGTGAAGACAGCAGCTAAAGATAGCAGCCAATTAGTCCGATGATACCCGAACGGTACCATGGATGTCACCACGCGAGATAAGTAGAGAGGCACATGCGCGATAAAGCCGCGTGTTAATTCGGCTTGCTCGTAGGCCATAGGAAATATAATAGCACTGAATTAAAATATTAGAGAATAACGAAGACAATTCGTTGGGTCACACGGTGTCAGATGTAAACTAAATATTAAAATTGAATATACAGAAGGAACTACAGTATCGATGATTAAAATAAAAAAAAGAGTTATGTATGCATAAGATACAATACAATTAAGTTTTATTTTAGAGCGGAATAAAACGGGCGATACAATTAAATGCGACGGACAAAAAAAAATAAAAACTTATACTAAAATACCAAAGCAACGTCTATAGTGTAGTTATGCGGATCTCAATAATTTCTATTCACACCCGAATCCGTGAACTCATTCAATCACTAGAACTTTTTTTGAACTGAACATTCGAGGGTCTTGGATAATTAACTACTTTATGTCAACATACTCCAGAGACACCCCCATCGGATGAGCGTCAAAATATTTCTTGCACTCCATATACGAAGGGATTGGATAATTAATGACGGGTATTAAATATTCGTCTGAGGCAAATGCATCATAATTTTTTCTCGAAAATTTATGTCAACATACTCCAGAGACATCCACATATGGTGAATATAAAAACTTTTCTTGCACTCAATATACGAGGGAGTTGGATAATTAGATATGTCGGGTACAAAAAAATTCATCTGAGGCAAACGCACCATAATTTTTTTTTTTCGAAACTTCATGTCAACATACTCCAGAGACACCCCCATCGGACGAGCTTCAAAACTTTTCTTGCACTCAACATACGAGGGAGTTGGATGATTACATATGTCGGGTACAAAAATATTCGTCTGGGGCAAACGCACCATAATTTTCTTTCGAAAATTTATGTCAACATACTCCAGAGAAACCCCCATCGGATGAGCATCAAAACTTTTCTTGCACTCCACATACGAGGGAGTTAGATAATTACATATGTCGGGTACAGAAACATTCGTCTGAGGCAAACGCACTATAATTTTTTTTTCGAAAATTTATGTCAACATACTCCAGAGACACCCCCATCGGACGAGCATAAAAACTTTTCTTGCACTCCACATACGAGGGAGTTGGATGATTACATATGTCGGGCACAAAAATAGTCGCCTGAGGCAAACGCACCATAATTTTCTTTCGAAAATTTATGTCAACATACTCCAGAGAAACCCCCCATCGGATGAGCATAAAAACTTTTCTTGCACTCCACATACGAGGGAGTTAGATGATTACATATGTCAGTACAAAAATATTCGCCTGAGGCAAACTCACCATAATTTTCTTTCGAAAATTTATGTCAACATACTCCAGAGACACCCCCATCGGATGAGCTTCAAAACTTTTCTTGCACTCCACATAGGAGGGAGTTAGATAGTTACATATGTCGGGTACAGAAACATTCGTCTGCGCAAACGCACCATAATTTTCTTTCGAAAATTTATGTCAACATACTCCAGAGACACCCCTATCGGATGAGCTTCAAAACTTTTCTTGCACTCCACATATGAGGGAGTTAGATAATTACATATGTCGTGTACAGAAACATTCGTCTGAGGCAAACGCACCATAATTTTCTTTCAAAAATTTATGTCAACATACTCCAGAGACACCCCCATCGGATGAGCATAAAAACTTTTCTTGCACTCAACATACGAGGGTGTTGGATAATTACATATGTCGAGTACAAAAACATTCGTCTGAGGCAAACGCACCATAATTTTCTTTCGAAAATTTATGTCAACATACTCCAGAGACACCCCTATCGGATGAGCTTCAAAACTTTTCTTGCACTCCACATATGAGGGAGTTAGATAATTACATATGTCGTGTACAGAAACATTCGTCTGAGGCAAACGCACCATAATTTTCTTTCAAAAATTTATGTCAACATACTCCAGAGACACCCCCATCGGATGAGCATAAAAACTTTTCTTGCACTCAACATACGAGGGTGTTGGATAATTACATATGTCGAGTACAAAAACATTCGTCTGAGGCAAACGCACCATAATTTTCTTTCGAAAATTTATGTCAACATACTCCAGAGACACCCCTATCGGATGAGCTTCAAAACTTTTCTTGCACTCCACATATGAGGGAGTTAGATAATTACATATGTCGAGTACAAAAACATTCGTCTGAGGCAAACGCACCATAATTTTCTTTCGAAAATTTATGTCAACATACTCCAGAGACACCCCTATCGGATGAGCTTCAAAACTTTTCTTGCACTCCACATACGAGGGAGTTAGATGATTACATATGTCAGTACAAAAATATTCGCCTGAGGCAAACGCACCATAATTTTCTTTCGAAAATTTATATCAACATACTCCAGAGAAACCCCCATCGGATGAGCATAAAAACTTTTCTTGCACTCCACATACGAGGGAGTTAGATGATTACATATGTCAGTACAAAAATATTCGCCTGAGGCAAACTCACCATAATTTTCTTTCGAAAATTTATGTCAACATACTCCAGAGACACCCCCATCGGATGAGCTTCAAAACTTTTCTTGCACTCCACATATGAGGGAGTTAGATAATTACATATGTCGTGTACAGAAACATTCGTCTGAGGCAAACGCACCATAATTTTCTTTCAAAAATTTATGTCAACATACTCCAGAGACACCCCCATCGGATGAGCATAAAAACTTTTCTTGCACTCAACATACGAGGGTGTTGGATAATTACATATGTCGAGTACAAAAACATTCGTCTGAGGCAAACGCACCATAATTTTCTTTCGAAAATTTATATCAACATACTCCAGAGACACCCTCATCGGATGAGCATAAAAACTTTTCTTGCACTCAACATACGAGGGTGTTGGATAATTACATATGTCGAGTACAAAAACATTCGTCTGAGGCAAACGCACCATAATTTTCTTTCGAAAATTTATATCAACATACTCCAGAGACACCCTCATCGGATGAGCATAAAAACTTTTCTTGCACTCCACATACGAGGGAGTTAGATGATTACATATGTCAGTACAAAAATATTCGCCTGAGGCAAACTCACCATAATTTTCTTTCGAAACTTTATGTCAACATACTCCAGAGACACCCCCATCGGATGAGCATAAAAACTTTTCTTGCACTCAACATACGAGGGTGTTGGATAATTACATATGTCGAGTACAAAAACATTCGTCTGAGGCAAACGCACCATAATTTTCTTTCGAAAATTTATATCAACATACTCCAGAGACACCCTCATCGGATGAGCGTAAAAACTTTTCTTGCACTCAACATACGAGGGTGTTGGATAATTACATATGTCGAGTACAAAAACATTCGTCTGAGGCAAACGCACCATAATTTTCTTTCGAAAATTTATATCAACATACTCCAGAGACACCCTCATCGGATGAGCATAAAAACTTTTCTTGCACTCAACATACGAGGGTGTTGGATAATTACATATGTCGAGTACAAAAACATTCGTCTGAGGCAAACGCACCATAATTTTCTTTCGAAAATTTATATCAACATACTCCAGAGACACCCTCATCGGATGAGCATAAAAACTTTTCTTGCACTCAACATACGAGGGTGTTGGATAATTACATATGTCGAGTACAAAAACATTCGTCTGAGGCAAACGCACCATAATTTTCTTTCGAAAATTTATATCAACATACTCCAGAGACACCCTCATCGGATGAGCATAAAAACTTTTCTTGCACTCCACATACGAGGGAGTTAGATGATTACATATGTCAGTACAAAAATATTCGCCTGAGGCAAACTCACCATAATTTTCTTTCGAAACTTTATGTCAACATACTCCAGAGACACCCCCATCGGATGAGCTTCAAAACTTTTCTTGCACTCCACATACAAGGGTGTTGGATAATTACATATGTCGAGTACAAAAACATTCGTCTGAGGCAAACGCACCATAATTTTCTTTCGAAAATTTATGTCAACATACTCCAGAGACACCCTCATCGGATGAGCATAAAAACTTTTCTTGCACTCAACATGCGAGGGAGTTGGATGATTACATATGTCGGGTACAGAAATATGCCAGAGTTACGTATGTAGACGTTGAACGCTCTTTTTCATCTTATGAGTGGATTTTTAGTGAAGTGGATTTTCGTACGAAGCGGTATAACCGAGGTGTTCCTTATATTGTGTTCAGTTCTTCCCGAATTTGATATACCTACGATTTTCGGACTTCACAAAAATCAGTTTTTTTGCTTAACAAAAGTTGTTGGTCCCTTCGAGACAAACGATTTTTTCCTTTCGCAAATTTTCGTACGAAGCGGTATAACCGAGGTGTTCCTTATATTGTGTTCAGTTCTTCCCGAATTTGATATACCTACGATTTTCGGACTTCACAAAATCAGTTTTTTTGCTTAACAAAAGTTGTTGGTCCCTTCGAGACAAACGATTTTTTCCTTTCGCAAATTTTCGTACGAAGCGGTATAACCGAGGTGTTCCTTATATTGTGTTCAATTCTTCCCGAATTTGATATACCTACGATTTTCGGACTTCACAAAATCAGTTTTTTTTGCTTAACAAAAGTTGTTGGTCCCTTCGAGACAAACGATTTTTTCCTTTTGCAAATTTTCGTACGAAGCGGTATAAGCGAGGTATTCCTTATATTGTGTTCAGTTCTTCCCGAATTTGATATACCTACGATTTTCGGACTTCACAAAATCAATTTTTTGCTTAACAAAAGTTGTTGGTCCCTTCGAGACAAACGATTTTTTCCTTTTGCAAATTTTCGTACGAAGCGGTATAAGCGAGGTATTCCTTATATTGTGTTCAGTTCTTCCCGAATTTGATATACCTACGATTTTCGGACTTCACAAAATCAATTTTTTTGCTTAACAAAAGTTGTTGGTCCCTTCGAGACAAACGATTTTTTCCTTTTGCAAATTTTCGTACGAAGCGGTATAAGCGAGGTATTCCTTATATTGTGTTCAGTTCTTCCCGAATTTCATACTGAAACGATAGTTATTCGAAACAGATACAGTTTATTTTAGTTGGCTTTTCGGTTCTGTTTTACCTAAAGTATTTGTAATTTAGTTTACTTTAGTTTAGTTTTGTAGGATAGGTGACAGATTTACAGTACCAATTAGAGTGTTTTAATTTATCCTCGAGTGTGGATACCCACGCGTTATATTCTTACTATATAACTATATACTTCATACTTTTGGTAATTGTACTTTAAGTTGTAGTTTAAGTTTTAGAGTTTTATTTTCACCTATTTTATTGAGCATTTTAGTTGTTTAGTTTACATGTTCTTCAAAATAATAACATATTGTAGTAATATTGTCTATTAAGGAATTGTTCTTAAGGATTGTAAAGATGTTCTTTAAGGAGAAAACGGTATTACTTAAACAAATTGCCGAAGCAATTATAAATGTAATCCCAAATTGTACTTATGATGATATAATTTCCCTTTCTCCTCGGAGTTCAGTGTTAAAACAGGTGTTGTCCTCGTCCCTTCTAAGTCGGCAAAGCCGTTCTATAAAATATCCAAGCGTCCTTCACAGAATCATACAGCGAAATTATTCGTATTTCAAGTACTTTTTTTCTAAGCAAGATCTGGAAACGGAGCATATAATGTATCGGAGACAGTCTGAAAGTGCTAAAAATAAATTAGACGAATCACAAAATATACTTAAGGATACGGTATATAACGACAAAAATGACATTACAAGAGCATCCGATGAAAGAGAACATTTTGTTACGGGTATTTCATCAGAAGTGGAGGCAACTCAGAAAATGGCGGACATCCGTTCGTCCACTCCAGTTACAAGCGGAAAACACTCGAACGTTCTAATTGATTCTGATCTTTCCGAGATAACGCAAGATAATAGCACGTCATTTGACAACGAACAAAATTATAAAACGTCATTAAACATTAGTAAGGCAGATTTTGATGTACCGACAATATTTTTCAATTTATCTACGTCACCAGAAAATCGGGTACTTCCCAAAGATTCAAAAAAATATATCAACTACTCAAATACCAAATACATCAAGTTTCAAAGATTGCAAATTCTATGAGGGCGGTTTTGTAATTCCTCCAAATATTTGGCAATGTATATTTAAAGATGGGAGACTAGTAAAAAAGTACTATCCCTATTTCATTAAGAATAGAATTTTTAAAAAGGTCAATAACGTGTGCCAGTTAGTAATCAAATATGTAAAATATTTAAAAAAGTCTTCAACAATTAAAATATTTGCGGAATGTATACATAATAATCATAGATGCAAGAAATTTAAAATCGAGTTAAGGAATCAAATGGTTACTGTTTATAGCACTTCACTTAATTATTGTCATCAAAGCAGGATCGCGACTTATGTAAAAGGCATAGAAAGGTCTATAATAAAATCTAAATTAGTTAACCAAAAGCCTCTGCAATATAAAAAAAGGTGTCTTTTGAATATTAATAGACGTCTTGCAAATGAAGGTAACTTACAAGATGTCAAGTCAGATAGCACCTTAAGAAAAATAAAATCCGAAGCCAAAAGTGAATTAGACAGAGACAAAAATGATATTTTGGATTTAATAGAATTTCAAAGGGATCACAGTGAATATTGTAAAGAAATTTCTGTACCGTTCGCCGTCAAATTATATAGCTTAGAGCAAGTTGATATATTTTATAAGCAAATTATAAAGGGTGCACCACTTCCACTAATTTTCTTTGATGCTACTGGCAATCTAATCCGAGATCCTCTAGGTTACTCTAAACGCATATATTTATACTCAGGGGTCTTCAAAATATTGAAGACGGAAAGGATTTGCCCTTTATTTGAAATGATATCCTCTGAACACTACTCTAAAGTTATTTTTAAAATTCTCCATGATTTTAGAACGTTTTGTGAAGAACATAATAAGTGGCCTCTGTTTTCAGGCGTAGTAACGGATTTTAGCTTTGCTAATTTACATGCAATTTCTAGAGCTTTCAATTCGATGTCTCTGTTGAATTATTTAATTGTGTGTTACCAGATTATTACAGGTAAAACTGAAAAACCAAACTCTTTAACTACCATTCATTTGTGCTGCTCGCATTTCATAAAAATGGTGTCCAAAGACATAGATGTTAGGATGAAAAAAGATGGTCAAAAAATGTTCTTCAAGGAAGTAATTGCAGCTGCAGTAGTAATAACCAATTTTCAATTACTGACCGACTGGTTTCGCAATATTAGTATAATCCTATCATCAAGATATCGTATGTGGAGTGCAAGAAAAGTTTTGAAGCTCATCCGATGGGGGTGTCTCTGGAGTATGTTGACATAAATTTTCGAAAGAAAATTATGGTGCGTTTGCCTCAGACGAATGTTTCTGTACCCGACATATGTAATTATCTAACTCCCTCGTATGTGGAGTGCAAGAAAAGTTTTGATGCTCATCCGATGGGGGTGTCTCTGGAGTATGTTGACATAAATTTTCGAAAGAAAATTATGATGCGTTTGCCTCAGACGAATGTTTCTGTACCCGACATATGTAATTATCTAACTCCCTCGTATGTGGAGTGCAAGAAAAGTTTTGATGCTCATCCGATGGGGGTTTCTCTGGAGTATGTTGACATAAATTTTCGAAAGAAAATTATGGTGCGTTTGCCTCAGACGAATGTTTCTGTACCCGACATATGTAATCATCCAACTCCCTCGTATGTGGAGTGCAAGAAAAGTTTTGAAGCTCATCCGATGGGGGTGTCTCTGGAGTATGTTGACATAAATTTTCGAAAGAAAATTATGGTGCGTTTGCCTCAGACGAATGTTTCTGTACCCGACATATGTAATTATCTAACTCCCTCGTATGTGGAGTGCAAGAAAAGTTTTGATGCTCATCCGATGGGGGTTTCTCTGGAGTATGTTGACATAAATTTTCGAAAGAAAATTATGGTGCGTTTGCCTCAGACGAATGTTTCTGTACCCGACATATGTAATTATCTAACTCCCTCGTATGTGGAGTGTAAGAAAAGTTTTGATGCTCATCCGATGGGGGTGTCTCTGGAGTATGTTGACATAAATTTTCGAAAGAAAATTATGGTGCGTTTGCCTCAGACGAATGTTTCTGTACCCGACATATGTAATCATCCAACTCCCTCGTATGTGGAGTGCAAGAAAAGTTTTGAAGCTCATCCGATGGGGGTGTCTCTGGAGTATGTTGACATAAATTTTCGAAAGAAAATTATGGTGCGTTTGCCTCAGACGAATGTTTCTGTACCCGACATATGTAATTATCTAACTCCCTCGTATGTGGAGTGCAAGAAAAGTTTTGATGCTCATCCGATGGGGGTGTCTCTGGAGTATGTTGACATAAATTTTCGAAAGAAAATTATGGTGCGTTTGCCTCAGACGAATGTTTCTGTACCCGACATATGTAATCATCCAACTCCCTCGTATGTGGAGTGCAAGAAAAGTTTTGAAGCTCATCCGATGGGGGTGTCTCTGGAGTATGTTGACATAAATTTTCGAAAGAAAATTATGGTGCGTTTGCCTCAGACGAATGTTTCTGTACCCGACATATGTAATTATCTAACTCCCTCGTATGTGGAGTGCAAGAAAAGTTTTGATGCTCATCCGATGGGGGTTTCTCCGGAGTATGTTGACATACATTTTCGAAAGAAAATTATGGTGCGTTTGCCTCAGACGAATGTTTCTGTACCCGACATATGTAATCATCCAACTCCCTCGTATGTGGAGTGCAAGAAAAGTTTTGAAGCTCATCCGATGGGGGTGTATCTGGAGTATGTTGACATAAATTTTCGAAAGAAAATTATGGTGCGTTTGCCTCAGACGAATGTTTCTGTACCCGACATATGTAATTATCTAACTCCCTCGTATGTGGAGTGCAAGAAAAGTTTTGATGCTCATCCGACGGGGGTTTCTCAGGAGTATGTTGACATAAATTTTCGAAAGAAAATGATGGTGCGTTTGCCCCAGACGAATATTTTTGTACCCGACATATGTAATCATCCAACTCCCTCGTATGTTGAGTGCAAGAAAAGTTTTTTTGCTCCTCCGAGGGGGGTGTCTCTGGAGTATGTTGATATAAATTTTCGAAAGAAAATTATGGTGAATTTACCTCAGACGAATATTTTTGTACCCGACATATGTAATTATCTAACTCCCTCGTATGTGGAGTGCAAGAAAAGTTTTGATGCTCATCCGATGGGGGTGTCTCTGGAGTATGTTGACATAAATTTTCGAAAGAAAATTATGGTGCGTTTGCCTCAGACGAATGTTTCTGTACCCGACATATGTAATCATCCAACTCCCTCGTATGTGGAGTGCAAGAAAAGTTTTGAAGCTCATCCGATGGGGGTGTCTCTGGAGTATGTTGACATAAATTTTCGAAAGAAAATTATGGTGCGTTTGCCTCAGACGAATGTTTCTGTACCCGACATATGTAATTATCTAACTCCCTCGTATGTGGAGTGCAAGAAAAGTTTTGATGCTCATCCGATGGGGGTTTCTCTGGAGTATGTTGACATAAATTTTCGAAAGAAAATTATGGTGCGTTTGCCTCAGACGAATGTTTCTGTACCCGACATATGTAATCATCCAACTCCCTCGTATGTGGAGTGCAAGAAAAGTTTTGAAGCTCATCCGATGGGGGTGTCTCTGGACTATGTTGACATAAATTTTCGAAAGAAAATTATGGTGCGTTTGCCTCAGACGAATGTTTCTGTACCCGACATATGTAATTATCTAACTCCCTCGTATGTGGAGTGCAAGAAAAGTTTTGATGCTCATCCGACGGGGGTTTCTCAGGAGTATGTTGACATAAATTTTCGAAAGAAAATGATGGTGCGTTTGCCCCAGACGAATATTTTTGTACCCGACATATGTAATCATCCAACTCACTCGTATGTTGAGTGCAAGAAAAGTTTTTTTGCTCCTCCGAGGGGGGTGTCTCTGGAGTATGTTGATATAAATTTTCGAAAGAAAATTATGGTGAATTTACCTCAGACGAATATTTTTGTACCCGACATATGTAATTATCTAACTCCCTCGTATGTGGAGTGCAAGACAAGTTATGATGCTCATCCGATGGGGGTTTCTCTGGAGTATGTTGACTTAAATTTTCGAAAGAAAATGATGGTGCGTTTGCCTCAGGCGAATATTTTTGTACCCGACATATGTAATCATCCAACTCCCTCGTATGTTGAGTGCAAGAAAAGTTTTGAAGCTCATCCGATGGGGGTGTCTCTGGAGTATGTTGACATGAAGTTTCGAAAAAAAAAAAATTATGGTGCGTTTGCCTTAGATGAATTTTTTTGTACCCGACATATCTAATTATCCAACTCCCTCGTATATTGAGTGCAAGAAAAGTTTTTATATTCACCATATGTGGATGTCTCTGGAGTATGTTGACATAAATTTTCGAGAAAAAATTATGATGCATTTGCTTCAGACGAATATTTAATACCCGTCATTAATTATCCAATCCCTTCGTATATGGAGTGCAAGAAATATTTTGACGCTCATCCGATGGGGGTGTCTCTGGAGTATGTTGACATAAAGTAGTTAATTATCCAAGACCTTCGAATGTTCAGTTCAAAAAAAGTTCTAGTGATTGAATGAGCACGGATTCGGGTGTGAATAGAAATTATTGAGATCCGCATAACTACACTATAGACGTTGCTTTGGTATTTTAGTATAAGTTTTTATTTTTTTTTGTCCGTCGCATTTAATTGTATCGCCCGTTTTATTCCGCTCTAAAATAAAACTTAATTGTATTGTATCTTATGCATACATAACTCTTTTTTTTATTTTAATCATCGATACTGTAGTTCCTTCTGTATATTCAATTTTAATATTTAGTTTACATCTGACACCGTGTGACCCAACGAATTGTCTTCGTTATTCTCTAATATTTTAATTCAGTGCTATTATATTTCCTATGGCCTACGAGCAAGCCGAATTAACACGCGGCTTTATCGCGCATGTGCCTCTCTACTTGTCTCGCGTGGTGACATCCATGGTACCGTTCGGGTATCATCGGACTAATTGGCTGCTATCTTTAGCTGCTGTCTTCACGCACGTCTAAATATATAGGTTGAGCTCCAATCAATAGCTGTTTTAATTAGTCTTCCCATAAACCTGCCTTTAGTGTCGTACAGTAAAAAAGTTCTGTTAATCTAAATAACCTGGGCACCTGAGAAAAGCAACTTCCAGTATAGTGTTTTCGACAAAATCAATAAAAATTGTTGCTCCTATTGAGGCTAAAGAGGATGTAAAATATTATGCGAAAATACCATTCCGTTCAGAAAATATTGTAAAAAACTTAAAAAAAAAACTTTAACACTCTGTATCTCCTTTCAAAAAAAAAAAACGTCACCAAAGTTGGCCGAGAAAAAAAAGACATATTTCTATTCTTGTTTATTTTATAAATTGTGACAGTCACTTGTCAAAAGTATGACATAACCGAAAAGCTTAGACATGACCGCTATTTTTTCCATCTCTTTCGTTCATAGCCAGAGTTGATGACGTTTTTTTTGGATGTCTATATATCTTGAGTTTTACATTATGATATTGCCGTATGATATTGCCGTCTAAATCAAAAAGGCTAAATACGGCGGTGTTACCTACGAGACATCGCCCTATAGTGTCTGTAAAAGAGGCTAAAAAATGTTCCGGTGTGTCCAACAAAGTTGTCTCCTTCAAAAAATACCGGAGTTTCTTCCAGACCACGGATCAAGCATGAAGCTTATTCATTTAATCAATTCACCATCAGAAACCACAGATTCGGATATGTACTCCGAGAAAGACTAGTAGCTCAAGAAACCAACATCGATGGCCAATGTTGTTACGCAAACTAGAGGGCGATACCTTCTAGGTAACCACCACCGTTTGATATATCATAATGATGAGATCTAATAAGAATCTAAATTTCGATCTGTTGCTTCTGATGATAAATGAGTATGAACGGAGAATCATTATCGCTTCAAAATACCTAGAGACAATTGTAAATAGTACACTCATAGACAACTGATACGATATCCTTATGATACTTACTTATATCTAGCCACCAAATCAGGTTGCTTCAGAAAATTATCAAAATCTGAAAGTTGAACGTGTACAAATCCGGGAACGTTGCTCGTTGCGAGCGTTGGTTTCGCTAATTTCGGTAAACTCAACAGGAGATCCAAATCAAATTCATTTGGTTTACCAATTCTTAATCCATCGTAGAAACTTCCACCAAAAAAATACCCTGCTGAACATTTCCTTAAATAAGACATCTTTTTCTTTCATTTTAGGGAGTATTAAGTCTAATAACTAAAACAAGAAGGAAAAGTTTAAACTATTTTGGACAAATGCCTGTAAAACAAGTTAATAAATCAAATTTCATTCGATTTTTTAATTGAATTTAGAAGTTATATAAAAAATAGTCTTCGCTAGAGCATTGGCCAAATCTAAATACAATTTTGGAATTATGAATTATTGGAAATGTATATTAATCGATTAAATAATTCGGTTGTTACGGTTTCGAGTTATAGGCTGAAATCCTAAAAATAAAAAAAAACTGAAATGGAAAAAATGTACATTCGGCCTTTACGCATGCAAAAATCAAAAGAATGGAATGCCATATTCAAGTCTCAAAAGGTAAGGATATAATACGAGCCCAAATAACTAAATATTCGGACACCCATAAATTTTGTGTAAACAGTTCTATAAAGTAACTGATCATATTTAAAAATATACAGCAAAATTTATATCGACAGATATAAAAATATCTTAACAAATAATTTCAATAATAGCGCTCTAGTTTTCTGATTTATTCCTTTAAAAAAAAGATACTAAAATTATAGCAAAATATGCTGACAACTACATGTTCGGACAGGTCACGAATCCTATTACTTAAGATAAGCAGTAGCTAGTAGGCTTTGCTAAAAAACATGTGCAGGGTACTAATGTCAAAATGCCATACTGTAAACATCATTAGAAGTGTATACGTCATTGTTGCTATTTCATTTCATATCATTGTTACATTTATGAAAAAATGGTGCGAGGTCTAGCCACCAATATTACAAAGGCAAATCGATACGTCAACTATCAACTGATCTTATTATCCCTAAATCTACAATAGCGGATATTGTAAAAACATATGATAAAACCGGTAATACTAACGTCCGCGGTAAAAGTACAGGTCGGCCGAAAACTGTAACTGCAAGAGAACAAAGAGTTTTGGTAAAGATTTGCAAATCTGGTAGGTGTAATACTTTGAGAGAAATTACCAGTCAACGGAATAGAGAGTGTGGGATACAGGTTTCACGAGAATGCTGTCGTAAATATATTCGTAAATCTGGGCTCAGATTTTATAAAGTAGGGGAACCGAAGGCATAACGGACCAATTAAATATATTCAATGCTTGTAGCGCCATCTATTCGGTAACATTGTAAGCGGACTATGCGCTAAGTAATCTCCTACGGACAGTTGATCGTTTACCGCCAAGCCTTGTTATACACTTTTTATCACGGTAAGTCTTTTTTATTAATCTTGGATGTTAAAATTAGCGCATTTTATGCACGCTACAGTTTCTTGTTATATAATCGTTTATGTTATCAGCACTGTATTTTACATTAGTGATATTTTGGCTACACAAATATAGTTTTGTTGTTTTATGAATGTTCACATAACCTCACAGATTTTACATTTGGTTATATGGTACCAAAAGGCAAAACGGAACGGCCGGTCCATTTTGCCTTAATTTTCTATTTTCCCTTTCTGAAATATTTTAAAATAGGTGTGTTTTCAGATGATCAGTAACTATAAACGAAAAACAAGTAGACAAACATGGTCGACAACATGTATGAAGGAAGCAATTCAAATGGTTTCCAACAAAGTTATGGGACTCAGAAAAGCTTCGGAAACATATAACATACCTAAGACAACATTAAAGCGTAGAATTTAATTGTTCACGAAGACGAACAATATTGATGATGCTACTAAGTGAAAAATGGGAAGATTCAATACCATATTTACTTACTAAAGACCAGGAAACAGAACTAGCTGATTATATTAAAAATATGGAGGCACGTTTCTTTGGCCTTACAACTAAGGATTTGCGATGTTTGGCATATGATTTGGCCGAAAAGAATAATATACCCCATAATTTTGATCACGACACGAAAATGGCAGGAAGGTATTGGCTCGAAAATGTTTTGTCTAGAAATCCTGATCTTAGTTTACGCACACCTGAAGCTACTTCTGCAGCCAGAGCTAGTGGATTTAATCGAGTAGCAGTCAACAAGTTTTTTTCCCTGCTTGTAGAAGTTATAGACAAATACAAGTTAACACCTGACAAAATATTTAATGTTGACGAGACCGGCATCACTACTGTCCCTAAAAGTTTACCAAAAATAACTTAACAAAGGGAAAAAAACCAATTTGGGTTATTAACTTCTGCCGAAAGAGGTCAACTTGTAACCACTGTTTTTTGCATGGGTGCAGATGGATCATACATGCCTCCGTTATTTATATTTCCACGTAAACGATTTAAGCCAGAGCTTATGAATAATGCTCCTCGAGGATCTTGGGCAGAATGTCATGAGAGTGGCTGGATTCAAAAGGAAATTTTTACCAAGTGGTTTCAGAAGTTTATTGTATTTTCCAGGGCTTCTATAGATAATCCCGTGTTGCTCTTACTAGACGGTCATGAAAGCCACACAAAAAAACTTACAGCTTATTAATTTAGCTCGAGAGAATGGTGCATATTATTTCATTTCCACCTCACTGTACACATCGACTGCAGCCTCTAGAAGTGGCTTTTATGAAATTGTCATCTGCCTATTATTCGGATGTTGCAAAACAGTGGTTAAGAACACATCTTGGTCGAATAATAACCCAATTTCAAATTTCAGAATTAGTTGGCAAAGCATTTGAAAAGGCGGCCACTATTCCTACTGCGCACAATGATTTTCGCAAAACAGCGAAGCGAACTTTATAGCAGCAGATACCACAAACATTGAAGAAACCATTGAATCAATCGAGAATTCATCAGAAAATATCCAAGATCCTCAACCATGCTGTTCTAAATCTTTACCTATAGATGTAGAAAAAGACACTTTACAGAATGAGGATAATGATTCTGATGATAACGTGCCACTTGCTCGATTACTTGTTCCTCCTAAATCAGATTCTTTAAATAATAGCTTTATATGTAGTGTCAGCCACACAAATTATGTCAATGCCAAAGGCAAATCAAACAAAAAGGGTTAAAAGAAGGAGGAGTAAAACAGCAATTATTACTTCATCACCATACCTAAAGGAGCTAGAAGCTGCACAAGTTAATGCAAGCCAAGTTAAAAGAAAAGTTAATTTTGATGATTCGGCAAGTAAGAAGGTTGTAAATGTAAGAAAATAAAAAATACTGTGTCCTCCAAAGCTAATGAGGAGTCATCTGATGAGGGAGAGGACGCAGAATGTTTATACTGCCATTATCTGTATTCCCAATCTACATAAGGGTGGATCCAGTGCACCAAATGTGCTCAGTGGGCTCATTGTTTTTGCGCGGGAGTGGAGGATGAGGATGACGAGGCAGTGTTTATATGTGAACAGTGTGTGGGATAGTTTGTTTATTACTCCTATTGATGTTCCCTATTTGCTGTTATACAATTATAACACAAAAAAATTACAACAAGCTAATAAAATATTAGCTATAATAGCTAATTTTTTGTTAATGTTTAGCCTCTGTAGCCTAAGTCTGTAGATTTGTAGATTTTTTTTAATATATTCAAACTCCTTGGTTCCGTCCATTTTGCCTTCACCTAGATACCATTATGCCTTCAAATGCAGGTAAAATGGCCCATAAGCAACGGTTCTTATTTTAATTTTTTTCTGTAGCATGTGTATATTTACATTAAATTCAACATTTTTTTATTAAATATGGACGACTAAGAGACACAAATATCTTTTTGTTGTAATTATAAAGTTAAAATTTTATACCAAAATATTTAAAATTCCTTAAAGGTGCCATTTTGCCTCTCTCTCCCCTATGTACCATATTATTGTTTTGTGAGAAGATAGTGAAATATTATCGTTTTAATTAGGTTAAAGAAAAACCGCTTCTAACTGAAATCCAAAAACAAAGACGTTTAATTAACATTACGCTGATATAACTATTTATTTTTATGATCCGAACTTTGCAGAGCCATCTAACGAACCATATAATCAATCGGTAGGTAAATCAAGAAGTTGATACTGATCAACTACAAGAATATCAAAATTTGTATTTAAACCTGAACCCCCAACTTAGACACGTAAAGTCAACGTAAATTATAGAAACGCGTTACCATATGTCAAAATCCTTGCTACCCATACGGACGACGAGATTAAATTTTTAATAGATACAGGATGCGGATCTAATATGGTTAGACCCCATTTGATCGAAAGATATTTTCCAAATTCCTCCACCGATAGAGAAACGCAGGTTTCAGGTATAACTGTAAACGATACCTCCCCGTCTCATAAAACTGCTTTTTCCCTTTTCCCCTTTTGCAACTAATTTTCAAAGACACTATCAATATACCAGAATATGTATACCCAGCGCTAAATTATGTTCACGAAACCATATATTTTGACCTCCACGAATTCTTCGATGGAATACTTGATTTAGAGTTGATGGACGCCCTGAATTTAACGATAGATTTAAAAAAACAAGCAATTAATTGGTCCCTTGTTTTCTATCCCTTTTCAATACCGCGAACCAACAAGGGATATAGAAATTCGCTTGAAACCAAACGAATATAAATTATTGGAACTCCCCGTTAACATAAAAAACGGTAGGAAGCCGGAAGCAACAATAGGAAATTGTGTTGTTGGAAATGTATTTTCATCCTATTGTAACTTTAGCCCGTAACGGAAAAGCTGTATTGGCTCTCGAAAACATGATTAATAAACATATTACGGAATGTATTCTTAAACCCCCTTTAGCACAGGAACTTCATAACTCCGACATTACAGACCTCGTCGAGTCGTCTCTATTACGGACAAAAAATTAAAAAATCTAGTACGTTTAGACCATTTGAACTCAGAGGAAAAATCAAAATTATCCAAGCTAGATTAATACAAATTTGTAATCACCTTCTATTTGATGTGGAATCTCTAATCGAGCAAATCGATACTCCATCGCTCATATTATGTCTCACCTCACGTTACCTACACTGAAACTAGAACAGATGCTAAGAATCATTTCGTCAAATTACCCTGATGATTTTATAAAGTTTAACGTTTTACAAAATTATTATCAAAATATATATCCAGAAATAAAATTAGATAAGAACAGGATTATATTAATGATACATTTGCCACTAATAGAAGTAACATGATTTTACAGCTTCCATTTGTACCCCTTTCCGGTAAACAACCAAACCTTACTTCCTACCAAACCTTTTATCACCTTGAACGATACTGTGTACAAACACACCGAGAAACCATGCCGAAAGATAGAAAACCAATGCTTCCAAAAAATAGACCACTGGGAACTAGCAGACAACTGCCTTGCCAAGATACTTCGAGGACAGTTCAACTCCCTGTGTCCCTCGACGCCCGCAACTCTACAGAATACGATTGTGGAAGATCTTTACGATGGCCATTACCTCGTATTACCATTTCTTCCAACAACCGTCAAAGAAGGAGACTCCAGAGGCATACACGTCGTCACCTCCCCCAGCTTGATCTCGATACCACCTTCAAATACGATCATCATCAACGGAAGGAACTACCAAGAATCCACCATCTTGACGAGCAGCTCACCCTTCGACCTACCTGCATTACCTGACTGGCCCCAGAAAGCTAGACCAACCGTCAACATTCACGAACAACTCGATTTAAATAACTTGAAAGGTCTTGCTAATAATTGTTATTTTTAAAGCTCTATAATTGTTATTTTTCTATTCGTAAAATTAACCCCTCTATTATATTATTTAACAGACGAAAGAACCTGTTAAGCCTACTAATGAAATCAGGGAAGAGTACAACCTCCCCTAATTTCCTTCTTGGACGGGACCCTTTGCATGTCCGGAAACCAAGGATAATCAAAGTTCAAAGGTTCTTATCCATTTCCGTCAGCGCGGCTTTGTTGTTGTCCACTGTTATTACTAATAACTAAAGCCGGCAGATCCGGGCGGCGGGCCATAACCATACGCGTCATACTACTTACTACTTATATGTGCAAAAACAAAAATTCATGAAAACAATAAACTGTTGCAATTTAGAACAAGATGTGTTAAATTTACCCTGTTATTTCCGTTGAGACATGGCCCGTTGAGATGGCCCGCCGCTCGGATCTGCCAGCTTTACTAATAACAGTGGACATGTCGGTTTAAGAAGGTTCAGCACACGTACTGTAATATTTACAATGAATTGTTTTTTTTTAATCTGTCGTTTCATCAGTACACAACCATAGCTGTGCATTTTTAATACATATTTTATTTTATTTATAACATCTGCAGGTGGTATAAATTCTTAAAAATTTCTGTACATATGTATATGTTGCGCACTATTAACGTGCTTTTTGCAGTCATATTTATCCCAACATATTAGGTCTCTTTCGCACAGCTTTCACATTATCATCAATATAAATCCGGAAAATCCCTGATAAATATTCACTTTGTCGGCGTGAGGTCGTTTTTTACCCTTCGGCACTTCGAACATAATATTTAACTAGTTTTTGGTTTGTTGTATTTAGGTCCGGGAATAAACAACAACTATTTGAAGGATACACGGGAAGAAGTAGCTAAGTCCAATTTTGCTACTTTTGGAGGTGTTAACGCCATCTGTTGGCAAATATCACGCAGAATCAGCTGATCTAGGGGATAAACGAGCTTAGTAGCACAGAAATTGGTTATTTTAAAAACACGTACTGGGTAAAAAAGGGTCCATGCGCTTTTAGGGAAAAATGGGCTAGATCCGATGAAACGGTGGTGTCGTGGTGAATATAGTACAAGTATAGAACACAGTATAGAACACGAGTATAGAACACAGTTAGTCGTTAAAAATATTTGTGAATATTCAGAGTTATTTGTGTAGGCACCTTCTGTGATCCAAATACAGTTTGTGTTGGTTTACAACAATGGATGATAGTTATAAAGTTAGTGACGACGAATATTACGTCGGTTCATCAGGAAACACGACTAAGAAGCGCAAAATCTATGGTAGAATTTCCGATGCACGAAGAAAACTAAATTTGCAAAGTCATATCATGGGCAAAGATTGTAAGTGCAGGTTAAGATGTTTTGACACAGTTCCCGCCAATGCACGGAGAAATATTTGAGGGTGTTTAACCTTATGGGCTGTCATGATAAACAAAATATTTACTTGTCCGGGATGATTTCTGTTATACCAATTTCACGCAGGCGACCTAAGAAACCTAAAGGCGAAGCAAGGTTCAATGACGTAACCTATAAATACAGGGTGAGAGTTGTAAAGGGGGATAGAGCAGATGATGTGGTGATATGCAGGAAAGCTTTTTTAGCTATGCATGGCATTACTAAAAATAAAATTGAGTATTTGGTAAAAAACTTGGGTAAAAAAGATGGGACTATGCAACAAGACAAGCGAGGTAAACATACAAATCGTCCTCATAAACTGACCGAAGGTACACAGAATGTCATACGAGAACATATTGCTTCATTTCCTAGTAGGAATAGTCATTACGGTCTCGTGGATTTTAAAAAGGTGTACTTAGCAGAATATTTAAATTTAAAGAAAATGTACTCTCTACTTGGAAAAGAATCCAAACAACACAGGTGCTTACAAATCATATCGTTCCATATTAAACAAAGAGTTTCCAAGGACCGACACATGCAGTACATGTGATGAACATACAGCGCAACTTAGAGTACTTCGTTTGGAGAAAGATGGGACAAAGTATATTCATGCAATTAACATAACATTCATGCAATTGAAGTTCAAGGTAGATTACATAAAACTAAGGCGGCTGTTTTTTACTGCAGGAAAAAGCAGGCTAAGAAGGCTTCTACAACTGCTACTGATATTTGGATTTTGCAAAAAATTTGGCAGTTCCATTTCGCAGACATTTCAACGAAATACGTCTATTACAAGAGGCAACTTTCTATTTTTGCATTTAATGTACATGCACTCTCAAATGCAGGTAGCGTTTTCTTCATGTATCCGGAAACAGTTAAGCTTAGCGGAAACAGCTAAGAAAGGTGCAGATGATGTTTGTTCAATGCTGCATTATTTTGTTTAGAACTTTTTAAGTTTAGAAGTCAAACATCTCGAAATATTCTGTGACTCATGCGGGGGGCTGAACAAGAACTTTACGTTTTTTCGCTTTTTACATAATCTTCTTCACCAAGAGAAATGGTTTGATACAGTAAAAATAACATTTCCCATAAGGGGCCATTCTTATCTTGAATGTGATAAGAATGTGGACCTTGTAAACCAAAAATACAGAGCAGAACTTCCAAATGATTGGATTCACTGTTTTGAAGAGGCGAGAAAGAAACAATAGTCTTTTACAGTAATCAATGTTAATAATGGAATATTCCCAAATGGACGTCCCACTTAGATACGATCTATAAGAAAAAAAGCCCATTTCCATAAAGACCAATCAAAGGAGTATAAAGTTAGTAGAGATCATCCTCGTCTGGTTTATTTTCGAGAAACACAATGGATGTTGGGAGTCGCGCGATATTAAAAACCCAAAAGCAAGAACAAAAGTCTGATTGTTTTAGGGCCAATTCTAATCAGCAGAGAAGTATGAAAATCTTTAATGTTTAAAGAAATTCTGTGAAAATGAGGCACAAGCATATTTTTCTAACTTACTTTTATTTTTGTCTACTTTTTTGTAAGTTTTTCTAACTTACTATTAATGTTTGAGTTCATTAATAATAAATTATTATTATAAATTATTTTTAGTTTTTGTAAAGCTTTTTTTGTTTTTTGAAAATAGATAATATATTGCCTTGCATTACAGGGGAAACAGAGGGTTACTCCAGGACGAAGCCCTTTTTTACCCACATAATACTGTATTATATTAGTATTATGAACTATGACAAGGAAATAATATTATACCTAATTCATTGAACTGTTGATACTGATCAATTCCGTATGTCAATGTATGTTACAGGCCAAAGTGTAGTGTCCTGTAAATAGATTTTGTTTTTTTTTTCTTGGTATATTTATTACATATGTATATAGATAGAACTGCCAATGTTCGTAACTTATCACTGTGACAGTAATACTTACATTGATGTAAGTAAAAGTTACAATTGGTGTTCTATAACAATTTTTAATATATATATATGTTATATCTACATAATTATATATAAAATTGTAGTAAGCCCTGAAGAAAGATAAATAAATCTCCCGGCAAACGTTGGCAAAAATCAAATTGTTGTTGTTTATTCCCGGACCGAAAATCCAACAAACCAAAAACTAATAGAGAAGAAGGTCGCCAAATTCCCCACAGATAATAATAATTACTGAAGAAGGATAAATAAATCTCCGAAACGTTGGCAAAAAATCAAATTGTTGTTGTTTATTCCCGGACCTAAAATTCAACAAACCAAAAAATAATAGAGAAGAAGGTCGCCAAATTCCCCACAGATAATAATAATTAAATAAATTAAAGATAATCTTAAATGTATAGTACGTCCTTCAGTATCGCGTAGAAATATAACGCGTAGCGTATCTACTCCACTGTAGACGGTTCTGTCTAGCTGATCGGTTCTGTCTGGCCGGGCTCTATTAATCACATGACCATTGTTTGTGTCATTAATTACATAGTAAATACGGGCAATTTATTGATACTACTAATTGAGCAATTTATCGAGATAAGTTATGCAAAAATTGACTTTCCATAAACATTTTCTGCATATGTACCGATTCAAAAAATAAAAATTATGTGATATTTGAGCATAATAATAATAAAAGAAAATTTGTATATCAGAACAATAAAACAATACCAGAGATTAACCTAATACCTTTTGTTTCAAACTTAATTTATAACGTAAATAAATTAAAAATATGTAGGAATTATTCCATACTTTTCTGAACCCAGTATGTGTACCGAAATCAAATTACATACTTTTTATTTGTATACTGTGCAAATTACATATTATCTATAAACGTGATATTATTTAAATAAAATATAATTATATACAGTGGTGGACAAAAAATACGATCCATAGATCGAGGTAACGTAAAAAAAACGTTCTGTAAATAACATTTGATTCTTGTAAAGAGAATGATAAGAGTAAATACAAAAATGACATCTGAAATCAGAGGTGACATTTTCACAGAACTTTCCACGACAATATGTAGTAGAACAATTAGGACCCTAAACGCTGCTGGTTATTTTGCTCGTGTTGCGCGTAAAAAACATTTTGATTCAAAAATCAAACTCTGCACTCCCTTTTTGTAATTTTAAAGTTTTAGTTAAAATTAAAGTGTTTCCTATATTACCTTTTGCAATGAGAAAATAAAGAGTTTTCACCAGGTTCATAAAAAATCTGGACGTTTTCCACGAAACACCGAACTACTATAGCTTTCTCGACGACTGGTTTAAAAAACCAGTTTTAATTTTCTCCGGAAGATGCCAACTTAGTTGTCGAACCGCGTCGAGAAAAGTATAGTAGTTCGGTGTTTCGTGGAAAACGTCCAGTGTTTTGTTTCTAGGCCGAAGGTTCCAGTACCCACTCCAGGATACCTATTCATATTTTTTCCACCACCATGATATCGATAATCGGAATACACAGATAATAATAAATATAATAAAATTAAGAATACGTCTTAATTGTTCATATTATAAAATAACACGATACGATATATTTATATTTTCTTAGAATCTACATATATATGTACATGCATAATGTACATACATACATATGTAAATATGTAATATAAAACATATACAAGTGTATGCACATGTATGTAAATAGCTCAGAAAAATACTCACTTCCTTTAATATGTTGTTGTTTTCTTTTATGTCATCGTCTGATAATGACACAAATAATTTGTTTACGCGAGCTAATACAGGCTCCATATAGTTGTATTTCTTTTTGTCTTCCATTGTGATCTACAACTAAACACAAAATACATAGGTATATGTATGTACTTCGAATTCACATCCGCTATTTATTAGAATATCGTAGATAACAAAAGTATATTTAAAATATGTAACAAAAAAACAAATGCATTTATCAGTTGTTATCTAGAAGTGTAAGATTATGTCAAGAGATAAATTATTTCAATTTGTTTTTTAAAAATGAATCGGTATTTTTTATTATAGTTTCGGGGAATTACCAGTAGAACCACTGCAGTACCAACATCTGTACACTACACAGCAGTACTGGGACGATGGTTTGTTATTGTTACAATTATTAGTTGGATTCCGACACGTTGGTGCAAACTGGATAAAAATAAACTGCAATGTCAACTACTGACTACAGCGGCAGGTATCGGAAAATGGTCTCGCAATATAAATAATTGACTATTTCTTTTACAAAAAATTATAGATATTAAAATTATGAAAATTATGAAAGTCAATATGTTCTATTTAACTCAAATATTTTTAGAGATCTTAGACGGTTATACTGGAAGTAGATGTCAACTTGTTTATTTTAAATATGATAACCCTATATACTATCACATTTTTGTATTCTACTTGTTGGGTTATGTCTATTTTGTATTGGGTTATGCTAAATACATTTCATATATGTATAATGAGTCAAAATTCCTGAAGTGGGCCACTTAAAATCGATGTGTTGAATTTTATATTTCTTTTTTAGGGATATTGAAGGTTTATATTTCAAAATTAGTATCCTAAAATGTTTTTGCAAATTTTTTTATTTTGCAAAAGTTATAAACAAATTACTTTTTAAGTAAGGTTTTTTTGAAAATGCAATTATTTAACGAGTATTTTATAAAACGTTACGAAATTTTAATGGCAGATACAAGAATAATAGGAGAATACGATAGTATGGAGACATCCAAAAAAACGTCATCAACTCTGGCTATGAACGAGAGAGATGGAAATAGCGGTCATGTCTAAGCTTTTCGGTTATGTCAGACTTTTGTCAAGTGACTGTCACTATTTGTAAAATAAACAATGGCTGTTATATGATGTGACAGTCTTGACAAGTAAATAAGGTTATAAATTCGATTAAGAATAGAAAGACGTATTTTTTTTCTCGGCCAACTTTGATGACGTTTTTTTTGGATGTCTATATATTCATTTTATAAAAAAAAAACATATTTTTTTTTTTTAATAAACAAAGGCTGTTCTCGGCTAGGTAGGATAATTTTTTTTTGTTTTATTGCTTTATCCTTAAGCTAACGATCCCCGCAAAAAAAATTGTAATCTTCAGAAAAAACGAAAGATGAATTTTTTACCGTAGTATAGCATAGGCGCCGCCGCCGCACGCGCCCTTGCGACCTGCTCCTCCGCGCCTCGCCTCTTCACGCCTCGCTAGCAAACACATATGCAACTAATAATAAAAAGCTTACTTATTTAATTTTATTTTATTTCATTTCAACAATAAAGTCGATAAATTATTTATATACTTTTAGTACGACAACTTTGGTATGATCGGAAAAAATCTTACATTCTAAATTTTTTATATCGAACGGTTTGAAACGATGATATTGTCGGGTTCCTTTTATGGTTTTAGCATATGTGTATCAATGTGTATCAGACCGTTCTTCAAGTAGATGGAAATTCATACCACGCTGCTATGGATGCAGGTCATATAGCTATTGGCTATGACTTCTGTTCGGTATATGATGCTCTGGAGGTCCGTAGATGTTTCAAATGTTCAGGTTTCAATCATTTATCACGTGACTGCAATAAAAAGCGGAGTTGTCCCCGATGTTCGGAAGATCACGATCCTACGAGCTGCATGAATGAGCCTAAATGTATAAACTGTATAAATGTTTATAAAAGTAAATCAGGAGCTAATATAAATCATTGTGCATGGGACAGATGTTGTCCAGTTTATAAAGAAAAGATTGACCAACTCAAATGTGAGTTATTTGGTAAAAAATAGCAATTAAGTGATATTGAGAGTAAAACTTCTAATATCGAAGCTAATTCATCAAGTAAATATTTTTATTTTTATTATCAGAATGTTCGCGGTTTAAAATCAAAAACAAATGATTTATTTAACTCTGTATTAGCATGCCAATTTAATCTAGTAGTATTAACTGAAACGTGGTTGGATTCTTCGGTGAGTGACTCTGAACTTTTTCCTGTTGACTACTTTGTTTTCAGAGCGGATCGTAGGTTTGACCTGATAAATAAGAGCAAGGGAGGAGGAGTGCTACTTGCTTTAAAGAAAATTTTCAATGCAACATTATTGAATCTTTCTACTATTTCTGATTCATTTCCTGATATAGGGGAGAGTTACGCAAGATGGGACGGTCTCCCAAGAAGAGACATTTCAAATGCTAGAGAATGTGAATTCTGTGTGGCGCCATCTGTTAGCGACGCTTAAAACTTCTTAGTATACCCCTTGACTTGGGTAGAAAACTGCGCACACAGTACATCAGTCATCACGCGTAGGACACGTCGTTGATTTTTATCTGTTTTATTAAAATATTAGCTAGTTGGAAAATAGTGAACAGTGTACAAACGGTAAGTGACTGTTAAATTCTTTATCACTATATTATAAAAGTAGCTAATCTTGAGGTACTACGATACATTGTACTTAAAATTACCGTTTAGTGTAAAGAGAGGTTAGGTTTTGTACAAACCATGTGCAGGTTTCTCAAGATGGGACACAGGAATGATTCCTAAGTTGGGACGTCCCATCTTGGGAACCCAGTTTTTCACAAAGCATGCTAATAGTCTCTATTTTGCAATTACAGATGCCAAAAATAGATCGCTACTACAAAAGAAAAAACCGATCGTGGAAAATGGTCAGCTCAAGATATGACAGAAGCTATACGAAAAATTAGAAACAATGAACTATCAGTTCGACAGGCAGCGGAACAGTACAATGTTCCAAAAAGTACTTTGCAAAGAAGGGTTACAAATAAAAATAAAATTGTAACAGAAAGTGAAAAATATCTAGGAAGATTTAGACAAGTATTCTCTGTCGAGCAAGAAAATGAGATTATGGAATATATTCTCGAAATGGAAAAGCGATTTTTTGGAATCACTTACAAAGACCTTCGTCAGTTGGCATTTGATTTTGCCCAGGCCAACAACATTCCTAATAACTTTAATAAAGATTCTAAAATGGCTTCTAAGAAATGGATTTATGGGTTTCTGCATAGACATAAAAATATTTCCCTTAGAAAGCCCGAAGCAACATCTTACGCTAGAGCCACGGGCTTCAATCGTAATGCAGTTCAAAGTTTCTTTAACAATCTTGGAATTATTTATGAGAAATATAAGCTATCGCCAGATCGAATATGGAATGTCGATGAGTCCAGAGTGACTACTGTTCAAAAACTGCAAAAAATTCTTGCTCAGAGGGGTAAAAAACAAGTTGGGGGTTTGACAAGCGCTGAGAGAGGAGTAAATGTTACTATTGTTGCCTCTATGAGTGCAAGCGGTAATTTCCTAGCACCTGCTTTTATTTTCCCCAGAAAGAGGATTAAACCAGAATTGATGGATAATGCCCCTAATGGCAGTCCAGCTTCTCACAAGACAAAGGCTGGATGGACCGTGATATATTTTGCAATTTATAAAATATTTTGTTCAACAAACAAGACCATCCAAGGAACGACCAATTCTAATTGTTTTAGACGGCCACTGTTCACATACAAAAGCTTAAGTGTTATAAACTTTTGCCGTGAGAATGGTGTCATTTTACTATGTCTACCACCCCACTGTACTCATAAAATGCAACCATTGGACGTTGCATATTTTAAATCTTTCATGACCTACTATGACATGTACCTTACTAGATGGTTAAAAAATCATTGCGGCCGCACTTTCGGACTGTATCAAATTGCAGGGGCTGTGGGAGAAGCATTTGGAAAAGCATCAAACGTACAGACTGCCGTAAATGGATTTCGTAAAACCGGCATCTGGCCGTTTAACAGTGAAATATTCCAAGAGTGGGAATTTGCCCCCCTCAAGAACAACGGAAAGGGGAGAAAATTCTGAAAATGTGGATCCAGCTGGGGAAACCGAAGTACCAGCAATACTTCCACTAAATATAAAACCTACAGCAACACGTACCACCCCATTGAGGTCCACCACACCGACTTCTACCCCATCGACATCTAGAGAACAGAACAGTTGTTCATCTTCTGTTCAAGAGATTCGGGAAAAAAATGACTCCGACGAAGATCAGCCGCTTTCAACCTATGTCGCCAAGCGAAAACTGGAAATAATTTCTGAAAGTCATTCTTCGTCAAAGATAAGAATTACTGACATCAGTCCCCTTCCTATGGCAAAGGAAAAACAGAAAAAGACATCTTCTAGAAAGTCATTAAAATCCACAATTTTAACTGAATCGCCTTATAAAAATAAACTGGAGGACTTGGAGGCCTCAAAATCCCCCAAGAATGCCAAAGGAGTTAAAAGAGCAATTGTTGTCGAGGGTAAAAGTAAACAAGAAATTCAGTTCAAAGTTCAAAGAAGACCAACATTATTGACCATGGAACTGGCGCATCAGAACTAGATGATACAAATTGCATCGTGTGTGGGGAAAGTTACATGGACACTAAGGAGGACTGGTATAATTGCCATGGATGTTCTGAGTGGGCTCATGAGTCTTGTGGAACCATGGATGAGTTGTATTTCACATGTGCCAGTTGTGAAGAGTAATGTCTCTTCTTAGGCAACCCCTAGTCCCATCTTAAGAGACTGGTATCCCAAGATGGGACATTTGCATATTTTTTTAAATAGGGAAATTAAGCGTTTTTATGTGTTTATTTTCTGGTTTCGTTGTATAAAAATATTTCTGTTTAAAATATATGTTTATTTCGTTATAATAAAAACGCTCTATTATAGTTAATTTTTGATATGTGTAATTATTAAGAAAATCGTCCCATCTTAGGTAACTCTCCCCTAGATGTTATTGGTGTAAAAATTAGTTTTCTTAGTTTTTCCGTTAATGTTGTAGTCTTATACATTCCGCCTACTGTCAATTCTGATGCATATGAATCCTTCTTTGATATTCTAGCTACCAGTGTCCACTGTCTCAATGAAGGAAAATTGGTTATACTTGGTGATTTTAATTTACCGAGTTACATAAATTATGTATCTTCCAATAATATTACAGATAGGTGTGTTACTTCACTTAATAATTTTTTGTGAATTTTTAGATCTTAAGCAGTATAATAATACATTAAATATTAATAATAGACTTTTGGATCTCGTCTTAAGCAGATTTAATATTAGTGTTTGCAGATCTGTTAACTATTTGCTCCCTGAGGATACTCATCATCCACCTTTAGATTTATGTTTTACTTTAAAACCTGATCATAATAACCGTTTCTGTAAGCATGATCATTCTCAACGTAATTTTAGAAAAGCAGATTTTAATAGACTATACAGCGACTTATGTAGCATTGATTGGTCTTTTTTAACTGAGACTAGTAACGTAAATGACGCTTGCACTCAATTCTACGAGGTATTCGATTGTGTTTTTGCCGAAAGTGTTCCTAAAACAAAGCCCAAAAATTCATCATATCCACCATGGTTTAGTGGATATATTATTAAAGATATTAAACAAAAATCTAAACTATGGCATTTGTGTAAAGAAAGTGGTGAGGAAATGTATTGGAATCAGTTCAAGACATTACGTTCAAAAATAAAAAAAGACATTGACGTTGCTCATAAAAAGTATGTTCAAAATACAGAGTCTCAAATTAAATCGAATCCTAAGTCCTTCTGGTCATACCTTAATAATATGCGTAACACATCTACAATTCCACACTCAATGACTTACGGTAATACTCCACTTAGTGATCCTCAGAGTATAGTTAATGCGTTTGCTAACTACTTTCAAACTGCTTTTATCCCCTCATCTGTGTATAATACAGCAAATCGCAAAAGCATGGATAATAATCCGCTACTTAATACTCCGATTATCAAAGAGGAGGATGTCTTGAATGCCCTAAAGAAGTTTAAAAATAAATTAACTACTGGTCCTGACGGAGTTCCATCATTTTTGTTAAAAGATAGCGCCATAATTTTTGCGTCTCCGCTTACCATTATCTTTAATTTAGCTCTTCAATCCGCGACGTTCCCACATATCTGGTCTAAATCAAGAATTTGTCCGATTTTCAAAAAAGGCGATAAAGGTGCAATTAAAAATTACAGACCGATAGTTATTCTTGCAACTTTAGTAAGCTTTTCGAAATTATTTTATACGACGTCTTGGCATTCCATGTAAAATCTCAAATTTCCATTTGTCAACACGGTTTCTTGGCTGGTAGATCAACGGTTACTAATCTTGTAAGTATAACACAATTTCTTGCTAGATCGTTAGACCAGGGTGGTCAAGTTGATGTGATTTACACAGATTTGTCCAAAGCCTTCGATAGACTTGATCATGGCCTCCTATTACAAAAATTATTTAACTTTGGCGCAACTCCTCATTTTGTCAGTTTTTTTAGATCATACTTATCAATGAGAATATTGAATGTACACTGCTATGGTTTCACATCTACTGAAGTTTTGGCAACATCAGGTATACCACAGGGTTCGGTACTTGGCCCTCTCCTATTTATTCTATTTATAAATGATATATGTGAAGAACTTCAAGTTGATGCACTTCTGTATGCTGATGATTTTAAGATTTTTGTGTCTATTGGCAAAGGAAGAGGATTGTGATCTATTGCAGCAAGACCTTTCGAAAATCAATTTATGGTGTGAAAATAACAAATTGCCTTAAATATATCAAAATGTAATGTCATGACTTTTACAAGGAAAACGAATCCAATAGATTACTTATATAAAATTGGCAATGAAATTGTTACAAGATGCAGTGAGTTTAGAGACTTAGGTGTATTTTTTGACTCTGCTCTAACGTTTATTCCTCATATAAATAATATTATAGCAAATTCCAATAAAAACTTAGGTTTCATTATTAGACATTCCAAACACTTTAAAGATATTTCAACCCTTACCTTACTGTTTAGTGTGTTTGTCAGGTCAAAGCTAGAATACGCTTCGGTTGTCTGGAATCCGCATTATGTAATACATATATCTAGCCTGGAGAAAGTTCAGAGAAAATATGTTAAATACCTTTCTTTTAGATCAGATGGGATCTATCCACATATTGGCATACCTCAGTCTGAGTTACTGTCTAGATTTAAACTGAATGATTTAGCATTGCGTCGAATTTACTTTGCAGTATTATTCTTACACAAGCTTATCACCAATGAAGTAGACTCACCTGATTTACTAAACTCCATATATTTTAATGTACAATCTGTTCAAACGCGTTCTACTTCTTTTGTTTTATTTACCTACACCTCGTACAAATTTGTTAAAATATTCACCAATTTATAATATGTGTGAGAAATATAATTTGTATCAGACAGACTTAGATATTTTCAATTGTAATATAAATGAACTTAAAAGATGTATTCTAGGTAATTAGTTATCATACCGTGTTCATATTATACTCATATTATACATAGGTATTAAGAAATTAATTATTTTGGTTACTTAGTTAAGTTAATTAATACCTGCAATTTATTTCCTGCCATCAGTGTAAAATGTTTCTATTTTTATTTGATTAATATTATTATTTTATTTTCTTTTTTTTTCTCTTTTTTATTGTGATACACTTCATATGTTGTTATTTACTTAGGTTTCTTTTATGTCAGCTGTTTTTCCTGCCCATTAATTGGATATATTCTGTCTGGGCAGCTGTATTTAAATAAATAAATAAATAAATAAATAAATAAATAAATAAATAAACAAATAAATAAATATGAAAAACGTGATTCTAAGTGTTTTTTGTGTTTTTCGTATGCATCCGATGAAAAATATTCACCAATTTTTTTGAAAAATTCACGAGCCCATTCATACAGTTTTCGCGATGTTACTATAGTTTTATTTTGCAAACTTGCGCGGTAAGCGCTTCTTTTTACATACCCACCAATGCCGTCGCAAGCTCCTTTGCCATGAGCAGTAGCAAAAAAGTTACACTCAGCTTTAATACCAAGTCTTCTTCGTGGTATATCAAATTCAGCAAATTGAATCGATTTTTATAAATATAAAAAAGCGTGTGACGGCATTGGTGGGTGTGTAAAAAGAAGCGCTTACCTCGTAAGTTTGCAAAATAAAACTAGTAACATCGCGAAAACTGTATAAAAGGGCTCGTGAATTTTTCAAAAAAATTGAGTGAATATTGTTCATCGGATGCATACAAAAAACACAAAAAACACTTAGAATCACGTTTCTCAAATGCTAACACTAAAAAGGAACCCGACAATATCATCGTTTCAAACCGTTGGATATAAAAATTTAGAATGTAAGATTTTTTCCGATCATACCAAAGTTGTCGTACTAAAAGTATGTAAATAGTTTATCGACTTTATTGTTAAAACGAAATAAAATAAAATAAGTAAACTTTTTATTATTTATTGCATATGTGTTTGCTAACGAGGCGTGAAGGGGCGAGACGCGAAGGAGCAGGTCGCAAAGGCGGGCGCGGCCCCTGTGCGACTACGGTAAAAAATTCATCTTTCGTTTTTCTGAAGATTACAAATTTTTTTGCGGGGATCGTTAGCTTATGGATAAAGGAATAAAACCAAAACAAAAAATTATCCTACCTAGCCGAGAACATTGTTTAATTTACCTTTGTTTATTAAAAAAATAATTTTTTTGTAAATAAATATTTTTTTTATATAAAGTGAATATACTATCGTATTCTCCTATTATTCTTCTATCTGCCATTAAAATTTCGTAAGTTTTATAAAATACTCGCTGAATAATCGCATTTTCAAAAAAACCTTATCTAAAAAGTAATTTGTTTATAACTTTTACAAAATAAAAAATTGTTCAAAAACATTTTAGGATATTCATTTATTTATTATTTTATATGATAATAATTTATTATTAATATATAATTTATTATTACCTTTGATATTCCTAAAAAGAAATATAACATCCAACACATCGATTTTAAGTGGCCCACTTCAGGAATTTTGACTCAATATCCTACACCTACAGTTACTCGCAAAAGTATTCGTACTTTACAGGGAATTGTAACTAACCACAAATGGGTGTGAATATAATTAATCATAATAATTTTATTATAAACATACATGTGTAAGTATTAGACAAATTAAAAAAACTTGAACTTCATATCATGTACTGTTTAGAAAATAAAAACAAAATTATTCTCTATTGCACAGTCACTGGTCGCAAAAGTATTCGTACACGATTTTTTTGGTGAAATTGGCCAGGTTAGTATTTGATTGGTCCACCTTTAGCTGCGATCATAAGCCTCCATAAGCCTCCACAGATCACAGCCTCCAAACGTTTAGGCTTGCTACCAATTTTTGTTTGATATCAGGGTCCATATTTTGCCATACATTTGTAAATGTAAAGAGTGTTTTTATCTTTATTTCATAATTTCGTAACTGTCTTTTCATTGCCGACCATAAATGCTCAATTGCATTTAAATCAGGGCTTTGAGTGTTAACTGAATGGGGAGTGTTGTATACAATCCATTGCCTCACTATGTAAGCAGTGTGTTTTTGATCGTTGCCCTGTTGGAACCAATAATATTATTTACTAGATTCAATTTTACGACACTTAATGGCAAATTTGTTTTTAATAGGTTTAGGTACGTAAATTTGGTCATAATGCCATCAATATAAACTAAATTCTTCGTCCCACTCGCACTCATATTTACCCACACCGCCATTGAACCGCCACCGTGCTAAAAGTTGGACACACATTTTTCGATTCAAACTCAGTGTTTACTTACGCCACACTAAACGTCTGCCGTCCAACTGAAAAATGTTGAACTTACTCTCATCAGTAAATGAAACTCGTTCCCAAAAGGTGTGATCCTTGCAAATATACTTTTTGGCAAATTTTAATTGTTTTAAACGATTTACTGTACTAATAAAGGGCTTTTTCCTAGATACCCTACCATGCAGATCGTGCCTTTTTACAACCCGGCGGCAGATATCTGCCCTTACTTGCTTGTTAAACAAGGGCGTAGCCAGGGGGACGATAGGGCGATCGCCAATGGGATCGCAAAGGGTCAAGTAAAAACCAAAATACTCAGGGGAATGCGGTTGCCGTTGCCTCCACTGACCTTTTGTTTTTTTTGGCTTTTTTTGTTTAATCTGCAGCGATCGCTCCCCAAAGGGTCAAGTAAAAACCATAATACTCGGAGGATTGCGGTTGCCGTTGCCTCCACTGACCTTTTTTTGGCTTTTTTCTTTAATCTGTATTGGGCGCCCCCCCCCCTCCAAAGATAAATACTGGTTACGCCCTTGTTGTACCAACGATTATTTTCCAGTGCCCCCAATTTCGGGCCACTTTAGTAGGGACTTTAGTAGTAGAAGGGCATTTTTTAATTTCACGCACTATTGCCTTAATAGTCTTGAACGGCCCTTTCGAGGCATATTGGAAACTATTTGAATTTCGTTATATCTTTTTATAGTATAAGGTACTTCATCCAAACAAGGCCAGTGCTCCTATGAGGCCATACGTCACCTAGCGGCAGAAAGTAAGATTTACCCAAAAACTGTGCAGAACAATAAAAGATACCCATCTAGTCTAAGGGTTTACTCTATGGGTGGTTTCAAAAAAATCGGCAACAGAGGGAGTTACAGTACATTGTTTTTTGAAGCGGTTCCGGCTAACAAGTTTCTTCCGAAATAATAGTGTGTTTTTATTGGAAAAAATCAATTCAGAGACTATTTTGATTATTGATTATTTACAACTTCGGAGGAAGGTTCGTTGTTTGAGGTTATGTGTTCCTAATAACTCACCGGAGTGTAGAGTGGCCTTGTTAGGAACTATGTGGCCTTATTAGGTTCTTGTCTGATGTTTTATTCTATTTTCAGAACATGCCATCCACACAAAGAGCAAAATGGTCCGAAGAGCAGTTGAGAAGAGCATTTGAAAGTATAAATGAGGGAATACCTGTACAGACAGCCGCTAACCGTTATAATATTCCGAGACGAACCATTCGGAATCACGTTGAAACTGGCAGTTTCACAAAGAAATTCCAAAGAAGAGATCCTCAATACTAACACGCGAACAAGAAAATGAACTATGTCAACGTATTATTAGGTTGGCTAATATCGGAGTGCCCTTGACAAAAAAAGTTATTCGAAAATCGGTATACACATTTGCAAATACTAGGAACATTAGACATTGTTTCAACCGGGAAAAAGAAATGGCTGGCAGAAAATTGATGAAATTATTTATTGCCAGGCACCCAGAAATCACTGAGCGAAAAGCTCAGCTTCTAAATCCAGCTAGGGCCCAAAAAATGAACAAGACTGTTGTAAATGACTATTTTACCAAACTAAAACAGATAATGACTGAAAAAAAATTTATTGACAAGCCACACTTGATATTCCATACAACCCTAATGGCATACCAGAAATTGCATTCGCTCCTAGCAGATTGTCCTATCGTGCATCTCCCGCAGCCAATAATGAAAATACCGAGAAAACAAATGAAGATGAGACGGAAAATCCAGGATTAAATCCTCCTAACGAAGTAACTTTGCTGAGCTCTTCAGAATCAGAAAAAGGATCCGATAACAGCGATTCTGATAATGAACCACTCATTAATTTAGTTCTGGGGAAAAAATCTTGGATATCTGGATAGTAACGGCAA
>JAPWTK010001193.1:0-75974 GCA_029963805.1 Aromia moschata
ATTGGTACAGGGTACACTTAATTTTGTATATTTTGATAAAAGATGGCGGAGTTAATTTATTTCTTCGTAAAAATCAAATTTAGTTAGATACAAATTTAGTTTAAAAATTCAGATGCACAGGCAGAACTTCAATTCATGTTAGGAAACACTCTGATATATAAAACAGTCTAACGTTATTTATTTTCTCAGCCAACTAGTTAATTTGATGTTTTACAAAAAAAAAACATTAAATTCATCATTTTCTGCGTAAAAAAAGAAATATATACCTACAAATGGTTATTATATCTAAAGCCAGAAAAATAAGCATTTTATAACTCCATAAGCAGTCATTGTTTACATTTCAAAAAAAGTAAGGGTTATGTTGTTTCTTGGAAATCGTGAGAGCAATTGGCATTGAGAATACATTTACTGTATTCTACGTAAGAAACTCTGTGGATATCAATTTCCACATACATATTTCGTATGTTTATCTGTTTAGAAATGGTTTGTCAATAAAGAAAATGTCAATTTTCTGTTTTTTTTTTTTTCGAGATAATTCAGTAACCTGAAATAACACGATTTTCACTATGGCACCAAATGAAAAGAGATAGAAAATGGCCACCCTGTATAACTGGAATGTTTATTTTGTACTCCGTAGATTGCAGTTCTCTGTGTTGTATTATAGTCCAAAGAGCTAGTGACGCACGTTTCATGAAGTGTTTGTTGCACCTTGAAATTTTGTGAAATAGTATCTACTGGATAGATGAGCAGGTAAACATGTGTTGGCTTGACCTACCTGGGGACACCAGGTACTGCGCATAAGGGAAAGGTGTAAAAATATGGGCCGAAAAAAAAGTGTTTGATTCAGAGGCCAACAAACACTAATCGAAATTTAAAAGATAATTTAAAACACAAAAATAAATAAGGCAGACACTTTTGAGGGGGTTAACAGGTAAAAAAACACCCCAAAGTTATTTTTTAAAAATACAAAATGAAGTGTTTGATTCACGCTGAAATTTTAACAGCGTCTTAGTTACATATAATAAAAAGAATTACAAAAGTCAGACACTTTTTTCTGGGGTTTAATTATCGGCAAACATGAAAATAAATCTTGCTTATAATAGAAAGAGATAGGCAGCTCATGGTCGTAGACATGAGTGAGAGCACTGATCATCGGCATAGCATCGGCAAGGTCTTTCTATGCGCTCTCATTGGCTGTTGGTCTCGTGTTATTGTACGCTGTACCGGCTATACATTTTCAATTCATATTTCGGAGCCAGTTTACTAGTTGTGTACTGCGTTGTTGTAACCACTTGTTTTAATATTCCCTTTTTCTTTTTAAGCGACGATTCTACAGGAGAAGAATCAGAGGACAGCGATGACAGCAAAAATTAAAATTCACTTAAATTTTTAATCAAGTATACGTATACTCAACCTATATTTTTTATAATAATAATAATGAATTAATAAAATTTCTCATCAATAATAATCATGAGATTTTTAATGATAACCTTAAGCAGTCATTTTTTTTAATCCAATAAACTATGAATTAAATTTTTTCATTATAATTTATTTTATTATTGTACGATTCTACTATCTTGAGATATTAGAAGTTTACAAATACGTTATGATCCAAATAAACATTTTTTTAAATTTTACTCCGAAATATGAATTTAAAATGTATAGCAGGTACAACTGTATGAGAACACGTGACCAACAGCCAATGAGAGCGCAGTGAAAGACCGTAGCTACGCCGGTGATCAGTGCTCTCACTCATGTCTACGACCACGCGCTGTCTATCTCTTTCTATTATAAGCAACATTTATTTTCATGTTTGCCGATAATTAAACCGAAGAAAAAGTGTCTGACTTTTTGTAATTATTTTTTATTATATGTAATTAAGCCGTTATTAAAATTTCAGCGTGAATCAAACACTTCATTTCGTATTTAAAAAAATAACTTTAGGGATGTTTTATTAACTGTTAACCCCCTCAAAAGTGTCTGCCTTATTTATTTTTGTGTTTTAAATTATCTTAAATTTCGATTAGTGTTTGTTGGCATCTGAATCAAACACTTTTTTTGGCCCATATTTTTTACACCTTTCCCTTATGCACAGTACCTGGTGTCCCCAGGTAGGTCAAACCAACACATGTTTACCTGCTCATCTATCCAGTAGTTACTATTTCACAAAATTTCAAGGTGCATCAAACACTTCATGAAACGTGCGTCACTAGCTCTCCGACTATTATATTTCCTGAACGACGATAATTAAATTACTTTGCGTTCTTGTTCTACATTAAAGCTAAACAAAAAAACCAAACAACATTCCACTACTCGCATGTATTTGATACGGTAGCAATTAACACGCGGAAAACCGTTATTAGCAGTGTGCAAGGCAATGCCTGGAATTACTTTTACTTTCTTTTGCATTACGTTGTTTCCTTCGTAATACCACAAGTTCCCAGGATTACACAACTCTAGAACCATGCATAAATAAGGGGCAATCATATATTGTCTTCTATTAACCCCCTGACTGCCACGGCAATTTCTTGAAATGTGACATGACTGCCGAACTTAGAAACTTTGACATTTTTAACTAGACATATAATCATTTTCGACGTGTATTGACCTGCTAGACATCATAAATTTGTCAGAATTTTGCCTAGATGCTCCGAAAAATGTCAATTTTGGAAAAGGAAAATGCCCCAAAAAGGCTAACTTTAACAAATAGTCATATCAGAGACAACTTAATTTTCTTAATGAATAGGAATATGGAAATCATCCGGTATAGTTACGTATTGTTTAAATTTATTGATATTAGGTTATTTATAACTGTAGTTATTAGTTGCTTAAGTTGGCAAAGGAATTGTTTTTTGGGGATATTGGACAAATAAAGAAGCACTAATTTTTGCCGACGTTTCGTCTAATGTACTCAGACTTCTTCAGGGACTTCTAGAAAGGTCCTAATTAACAATAAGAATTAACAATATCATTTGACGTTGTCACAATTGTCATTATATACAGTTTCTTGAGTAAAAAACAATTCCTTTGTCAAGTTATTTACAACTGATTGGAAGAGAAAGCCAAGGAGTCCTTGACAATTCCTTGACAATTCCGAGGAGTCATTGACAATTTCTTGACAATTGACAAGAAAGCCGATAATTGACAAAAAAGTCGACAATTGATAAGAAAGAAATTGACAAAAGATGAAAGAAGTTGACAAAATTGAAAACTGAAAACGAAAAATTTAAATATGAAAATTAAAAAAAGATAAAAAAAATTGACACAAGACAAGACAAAAAAGACAATTGACAAGAAAGAAATTGACAAGACAAAAGGTTGAAGAAATTGACAAAATTAATTGAAGAAATTGACAAAAGGTTGAAGAAATTGATACGAATGTTGAAGAAATTGACAAAAAGGTTGAAGAAATTGATACGAAGGTTCAAGAAATTGATTGACAAAATTGATTGAAGAAATTAACAGGAAGGTTGAAGACATTATTGATAAAAAATATTTTATCAATAAGTTGATAAATTATACTCGTAGGTTGAAGAAATAAATTGAAAAAAACAAAAAGTAATTGATAAAAATTTTTTTGTAACTTCATACTACAAATAGCAGTCCCTCCAAGAAATTTCATGATCACAGTCGCCCTACTTTCTAAGTAAAAAAATAGTGAAAAAAAAGCACTTTTTCAACTTGTTATTTGCAAGTTAAGAATAGCACTTGGAGACTTCGGGTTGGGCTTAAAATTTTGGAAATTCAAAAGGCTATAACTTCTTAACTCTTAGTAGTCATTGTGGGTCCAGGGACCAAAGCCCTTTTTGACCTCGAATACTGATCAGTAAAATAGAAAAAATTGGTTTTATGCGTTATGCGTTAGCGTCTCATTTTTTCCTTCAAAATCGCTCCTTCATCCTGCTAAATAAATATACATACTTTTTTGAAACGGCCACAAAAAACCATTGAATTTCCTTAAAAATATATAGTTTCAAGATTGTAAAACGATTTTTTTTTAAGTTACAAAAGTTATTGCAATTTTTGTGAAATAAGTCATTTTTCGAAGGTTTTTTTTTAATATTTTCCTTTGCATTGTTAAAAATTTATTTTCATTTACAACCGACTTTCTTCTATTAAAATAGGTTCAAATTATACCCCGGAATTTTTTAAATTATTTAAAATGCATTATTCAATTATTTATAACAATTTAAAGACTATTACGTCTTTCTGGGCAAGTGTGACTACCAAGGGTTAAATGCATATGCTATATAAAATACTAGCAACCCGCCCCGGCTTCGCACGGTTTACGAAATCACATTACAAACCTCTAAAATGATCATTGTTTCTCTACTATATTATGCATGTATTATACATACAAACCTTCCTCTTGAATCACTCTATCTATTAAAAAAAAAACGCAGGCCTTCGACGCGCCATTTATAGGCACGCGCCGCCGGCCGTGTACCGCCGCAACCGCCATGTCCCTGTATTTTAAATCTGTAATATCTTCGAAAATATTAATTTAAATTACATGCTGTAAAGGGCCATATTGATCTATATTAAATGCACAATGTATTTAAGGTACCTAATTGGATAATGATTAATGCTGTATTGCTTAAAATCGCTTCGTAAATAAGCCAATATTTCTCGTAAAGTAAATAAAGGATAAAAAATGATTATTGTGGGTTATCCCAAAGAGATAGACATATACCATCGCGGACTTTTTTGTAGACCTTTTTAAGATGTACAATATTGTAGTACATTATTTTGATCTATCTCGTCGGGTTCAGCCAGCGTTTGCAATGTAAGCGCAAAAAATGTGTTTATTTACGACATCACATTAGAAACCTCTAAAATTATCAGTGTTTCTCTACTATATTATGCATGTATTATACATATAAACCTTCCTCTTGAATCACTCTATCTATTAAAAAAAACCGCATCAAAATCCGTTGCGTATTTTTAAAGATCTAAGCATACATAGGTAGTTAGGGACAGACAGCGAGAAGCGACTTTGTTTTATACTATGTTATATATTATATGTTATGATGCCAAGGAATAGAGATGTAAGCGAAAATGTGAAAAAAGACGTTTTTTTTTTCACAAATTGTTAATTTAAAAAATTAGCGGACGGTTTCAGCTTTACGGACACCGCGCATTGCGTTCTACGCAAGAAAATACATAGGGAACCGTCAAAACTAGCCCTATATGTTTCAAGAACACATAAAAGTCTCTGCCTACTGGACTGTACCGATAGATACACATGTGCAAGCCTGTAACCTTGGCAGTAACAGCCACTGTCTTTCAGAAACGCTGAACGTGAAATTTGGACTCCCTGTATCCGGCAAATAAACTTACGCCATTGTTTCCCACATCAACCGGCGAACATAAATCTATAAGCGCAAAGTTCGTAAGCGTGACCTTTATGCTGTTTCAAGTCCCCGAGTTTTCCAAAACTAAGTTTCGTTAATGTGTATAAATGAACTGATCCAGGGCACAATTGCAGCTGTATATTTATAACGGAACGGCGGTTATTTCTCCGGGGGATTTTTCCGGGAAAATCCCGTTCCCATAATTACATGCGGATATGCCCTGGGTGCAGTCAGAAGTTATTCACAAAAGTGGTGCCCGGAAAAGTTTGTCTTTAACGTTTCAGTGTGGGCGGATATAAATTTCGCTTCTAATCTAAGGAAATTACCCGGTAGACTATTCATAACTTTCCTACAGATTACCAATGATACAAAAAATACAAGTAAATACTAAAAAAATATGTTTATATTAACTTTTACAGGAAGAGGCTCTACACCACATCAGCGTTAGTGACATTTTATCATTAGTTTTTAGAATACACGAAGAAATATGTAAGTAAAAAAAAACTTATTTTATAACGAGAGGTCGGAAGTCAGGGGTACATTCCAGGACCGTATATGAAGGAATATGTATGTGTAACAAAATAATAAATAACAAGTTGTACGTTATGTATATATGTAGGTTGGCAATTTTCTATTTTCTTGCATAGGTAATGTTTTTATTAGTAGAACTACAGAATCGGTTAAATTTGGTCAGAATTTTGAGAAGAATACAGCGCTGTAATGAAAATCGTGTTGTTTTCAGTTTACCAAATTTATTCGAAAGAAAAATAAACGGAAAATTCTCTGACTTTTCGGAGTTTTTTTGAGTTGAATTCACTAAACCTATCGCCAATGCAGTTGTAGACCCGATTTCCAAGAAACAACATAACCCTTTTTTTGTAACCGAAACCGAATTTTTGGTAGGTTATGAGTTTATAAAAAAACCTTATTTTTTCCGACATCAGTGGTATAAACATTTGTCTGTCTATCTTTTACTTTAAGCTAAAAATGATAAAATTCATGTTTTTTTTTTTGATTGGTCAAGAAAATAAATGAGGGGAGACTGTTTAGTGTGTCAGAGTGTTTTCTAACATGAATTTAAGATATGTCTTAATTCTAGTCTTAAGAAATATATTTTATTTCGCCGAAATATTGCAATTTACATAATAACCATAAGGTTTCCGTACTATGTAATTACATTTATAATGTATTGGGAAAGATGTGATATGAACAGAAAATTTTCAAAATTTCATATCTCGACGAAAAAAAAATATATTTGGGCAAACTCAACGGAATTTTAAAAGAGGAAGATTTGTACTTTAAGATCTCATACATGGTTTTTTTCGAGAAAAAAAAGAATTGCAAAGCTACATGACCTTAGATATGTAAAAAAATCGCGTTTTTTGCACTTTTAGGTTAGGATATCTCAAATTCAGCGTCGAAAAATACATAAGAAACGTATGGTCTGACCCCCAGATGCAGACAACTTTTTTTTGTAAACCTGTGTTTTGTAATTAAGGAGGTTGATCACCGAGGTGCGGGGCAAGGGGGAAACTCCTATGTCTTCCATGTATAAGAAATCAGGGTTCCAACTTGCAAAAGTGAAATGTTGATATCATATTTTTTAATTTAAGATGGAACTCTCTGTGCAGTATGTTAATGCACGATAAATTAATAATTTATTATTATATACCAAGTTGGGACATTTTGGACAATGGAATAATTTATTGACCGCGTTTTTAAAAGTCGATTTATAGTCGGAAAGTACGGCAACGCTGAACGGTTTGAAAGTTTTGCTTTCAGCAGTTGGCTAGGCTACTCGGCGAAAATTGTTGACAGACAGTTGAAATCTGATAGATTCCGTAGGAAAGGTCGTTTTATTTCGGCAAAACAATTACGAAGAGTGCAATGTGGCGTTGAGGCAGGGAAGAAACGCAAAAAGGGATAATTAGGAGACGCGGCGTTGCCGCGTCGACAGAGCGCCAGCCCTATTGCGTGGAACACTCAACATTAAATTGATAATTGCGTGCAACACAGCTGGTCAATCATGTCCATGTAAAGCTATGTTCTTAATAGACGTTATTGCTATGCGTGTGCAAAGTTTCAGATTTTTCTAATTATTCGAAACGTAGTTTTATCAAATTCAATACCTACGTCCATAAGAGCCCATGTTAAATTTCTTTTTTTGATGATTTTTTTCTCGCAAACTAGATGGTGAAAAAAATCCCAAACACATCTCAAGATAATTTTATTACTTGAAGAATATATATCAACAATTTCATCAACTTTTAATTATTTTTGCAATTCCTTAAACAAAGGGACATGCAATTTTGTTATTTGGTAGTGAGAGAAACAGTGACCGATCCAGTGATATGTATTTTGACAGATACTCGGAGAGACGACAGCCTGATAAAATGCTGTTTTCAGTTATAAAAATATTGTATGCCAATACTATTTCCTCTTATTCCTTGAATTTAATTTTGGCATCATTTATTTTCATAAACGATCCATACTTTTTTTAAACCGGTCTCCAACTTTTGAAAACAATCAATATTTGTAATGTAATTGCAACATGAATGACAGAAAGAAATTCCGACCTAGTTAAAATGCTAGTAGCGTAACATTCCACAGTGAATCATCCCTGAGTTTACTCAGTCTTTACAAAAAATTATATTAACGATTAAAATGGGGTGTGTGAAGATAAATCAGTCACCGTGTTTAAGAATGAACTAGGCGCTAGAGCGTTCCACAATTATTTAATTACACCAAGAACATATTTTAAGCTTCATAATTTTCTGGTTACCAGACTGCAATAGCTCTCAGTCTTCCAACACTGACCTATGCATAACGTCTATTAATCATGTTAATTTTCTTTATTATGAAAAACTATTATTTATATGAGGTTTTTTTGCGTAAGTTATCGTAGTTAACAGAGATCTGATAGTTACATGTGACTTGAGGAATGTTAACGCTTATTTCTACAAACGTCGTACTCCTGACATTCACTTTTTTAAATAAATTAATATTTATGGAGTCCGCTGAAACGAACTATAAATATTTTACATAATGTCTGTTGACCTTACGAGTATTACATTTTTGATCACATTGCAGATAGTAATTTATTTTATACCTACTAACTATTACCGTTTATTTTATTTTTAAATAGACAAGGTTAGTTTATTTGCTATCAGCATAAAAATGAAGCTGCATTAACAAGCTCTTTTACTTACATACATAAAAATTTACTAAACCGTTACATCAAAACAAATTAGTCGTTCCGTATCATTTAAGTTTTAAAAAATATGTAATAAAAGTAAGTTGCTGCAAAATAAATAAGAAGTAGTGCAAAAAACCAATGACGCTTTGTCTTCAGCATTATGGAAAACTAATGTATGAGTACCAATTTTCGTTCAAAAATAAAAATAGTAAATTTTTTGGCACCTAATTTTTAAAGAATGCACAAAATATTAACAGTGCTCATTTAAAACACTACTTTTAACAGTGATAGTGTGTGATACCATCTTTTAGTTTGACAGTAACGTTTAACATATTCATATCCACTGCCTAAAATAATTTCCATATAAAAATGAGCCATCCAAGAAAAAAATCTCATCGAAGTCGGCCGACCAAAAAAAGACGTATTTCAGTAAAAAAGTGAGGTTACAGTTGTTAGGTTTCTAAAAAATTCGAACCAAAATGTGGTTTTTCAAATATCTTAGAGTCTACAGCAGTATAATTTGGGCTCAAAGTGGATATCTATAATTTCTTCCAGTGTTAGCAGTCCATTAGGCAGAGACTTGTATGTGTTCTTGAAAAATATAGGGCTAGTTTTGATGGTTTCCTATGATTTTTTTGCGTAGAACACAATGCGCGGGGTCCGTAGAACTGAAACCGTCCGCTAATCTTTTGAATTAACAATTTGTGAAAAAAACGTATTTTTTCACATTTTCGCTTATATCTCCGTTCCTTGGCATATTTTACATAGCATATGAATTTAAGTTGTAGCTTATCGAATTTCCAAAATTTTAAGCCCAACCCAAAATTTTAAGTCTCCAAGTGCTATTGTTAACTTGCAAATGACTGCTGAAGTTGAAAAAGTGCCCTTTTGTCACTATTTTTTACTTCGAAAGTAGAGCGACTATCATCATGACATTTTTGGAAGGACTGCTATTTGTAGTATGAAGTTAAAATAAAATTCAGCTCGATCAGTTAATAACTTTTCGAGTAATAAACGATCGAATTTTTTTGCAAGCCTTAATTAACAATGACGCCATTTCTTTGTTCATTGTACGATATTGACCGGGTTGGGTTAGAAAAATCATAAATCTCTTTAAGTTTGCCAGACTTTTTGAGATTTTTTGAAAAATATAAATTTGGGCCAGTTTTATAACGTTTTCTACGGGACTACCTTTTTGACGCGACATATATATTGTTTTTCTACGACCGCTATGAAAAACAGCATTTTTCTCACACTTTACATAACTACAAAGTTATGTCGTAGAAAAAGTATAGTGTGCAACATATGCAAAAATGCAATTTCTCACCCGTTTGAATTTTCAAACGAAACTTTTTCAAACTCGTGAGAAATTAGCCATTTTCTGCACTTGTTGCACAATTTATTATTTAGCGTTCACGCTTCGAAATTCTTGGAATTGTGACTACAATATCTTGACGCCCATTTTTTTTAAATACGCGTTTTGAAGCGTACTTTCAAGATATTATAGTCACAATTCCGAGAATTGTAGTCGCGTAAGAAAACGTTATAAAATTGGTCCAAATTAATATTTTCAAAATCTCAGTCTCGCAAAGGTGAAGAGATTTATTATTTTCTAGCCCAACCCGGTCTATATCGTAAAATAAAGAAATGGCGAGTGTTAATTAAGGTTTAAAAATTCGATCGTTAATTACTCAAAAAATTGTTAACGGATCGAGCTGATTTTGTAACTCCATACTACAAATGCAGTCCCCGAAATTTCATGATCGAGTCGCCCTACTTTTGAAGTAAAAGTGTGAAACAATTCGGGTTGGGCTTAAAATTTTCGAAATTCGATAGGCTACAACTTCTTAAAATGCATATGCTACATAAAATATGCCAAGGAACGAGAATATAAGCGAAAATGTGAAAAAACACGTTTTTTTAAAAGTGTTAATTTAAAATTAAGGCAGTTTAGGGTCGATGTAACACAAAATACATAGGAAACCGTCAAAATTATATATGTTAAGAACACTTTTTGACGATTTTAGCTCCTTGCCTACTGGACTATAGCTGTTTCATGGATCTGTTCACGGTTTATCAGAAGAAATATTGTTTCTTTTCATTAGTTTTATGTAAAAATATACCATATATCTTCACAATGATTGGCTTTGCATCAATTTTTTTATAATTTATAATTTTCTATATTATCTATAACTAAAATAATAAAATCGTCCAAACTCCATTTTAGGTGTTTCTTCGTTTTCATTTCAGTTAATTTCACTTCACCAAACTCAAAATGAAATGAAATGTTGGGTAAAATCATAAATAGTCATTATTTATTTTACAATTGTGGCATTCACTTGTCAAAAATTTTGACGTTTCTTTTGAGCTTCGACATAACCGCTATTTCCATGCCTCTCGTTCATAGCCAGATTTGATGACGTTTTTTTATGTCTATATAATAAAATAAGTTCCATTTTTAGTTGGTCCGGTAAATACAAGTCAAATTCAAAAACCTTATTTCATTCACAGCTGCTTGCAATTAAAGATGTACTGAGAACAATGTCTTTATTAACGCCTGGGCCATTATTTTTTCTGAGCTCCGGCTCACGTATTACGTATATTACAGATTATAAATCAAGTTTGTCATTTACTGCGTCAGCCAATTATTTTCTTTCCGGTTGATCCTGTTGCGGACGTCGGACCCCTATTAGATGGTGGCCTACCTTTATCGTCATAATCGATCTTTGTGACATTTAAGAAAAAGTCTCCCTCTAAATCTGGCGGAAACAAAGGAAACAGTAAATATTTAAGTAAATTCTAGATACAAAAACTGAGTGGGGGTGACATAAATTGGTTGTGTGTGTCAGGGTGTTGAATTTATTTATCGCAGCATATAAAAACTAATATGGTCATTCTATACAGTGTGGAACAGTCAAATGGAATAAATTCAGTAGCTCCATTATTATGCATTTTTAGAAAATCCTGAGACACGTCAATTTCTAATTATAAATTGACATTTTGCGACGTAAAATGGCATCCCTATATTCAACCCCTTCAGGTGACAGCTACAACCCCTAAATTTTCAAACTGGAAGTAGGGCTTGTGATACTTCATTTGAAAGATCTTTCCATTCTCTATTCAAAACTGTTATGGTTTAAATTTTATTGCAGAAATTAACAAGAAAAAAGATAAGTTTCTCCAGCGTTACATTCGTTACATTAAAATAAAACTAAAAATGTCCGGAGTTGCCGCCGAATCTCAAGGTACCGTAAGTAAAATAGAGAAGCAGTTTCGGGAACATGGCCATGTACGGAAAAATCCTCCCAATAAACTCAGTGATGATCAGAAATGGGATGTAATGCTTATGCTTGAAGAAAATCCACATACGTCGAGTCGTCAAACAGCTTCACCAACTAATGAGCTCGCGGAAGACTATTTTGATAGACGAATTCTCTTTTGTTAACAAATTATGCAAATGATAGATGACAATACTTTACACATAGAAAATGTTTTATTTTCGGATGAATATACATTACACTTCACGGTCATGTTAATCGCCAAAACTGTCTTTACTGGTTGAGAGAAAATCCTGACTGGATGAGGGAACTACACACGCAAAACCCTGAGAAAATTAATGTTTGGTCCGGAATAATTGGAGAAAATATCATTGGTTCCTTCTTCATTGACGGCAATTTGAATGGAGAAACTTATTTAGCGCTGCTCCAAAATAATGTTGTACCGCCGATGGCAAACTTGTATCAACTGAAGGAAACCCACAACTTCCAGGTAATGCAATATGGTTCCAGCAGGATGGCGCACCAGCACATTACGAAGTCAATGTCCGGCAATATATCCACACAATCTTTCCAAATCTCTGGATAGGGAGACTGTAGAATGGCCTGCACGATCACCTGATCTCACGCAGTTAGACTTCTTCCTATGAGCATATGTAAAAGTATGGTCTACAAACCAAACCCGATGATTTAGCTGACTTAAGAAGAAGAATAACACTTGAATTAGGTCGATTACCCCGCAGATGTTAACTAACTTTAGAAGACATTTCTATTTACGTCTAGGATGCTGTTAAGATGCTGGAGGCGTGCATTTTGAACATCTGCTGCATTAATAATAATTTGTTTTTTATTTTAATGTAACAAATTTCCTACGCTGGAGAAAGGTTTTTTTTCTTGTTAATTTCTACAACAAAATTTAAAACCGTAGCAGTTTTAAATAAAGAATGAAAAAGACCTTACAAATGAAGTATCACAAGCCCCTACTTCCATTTTGAACATTTAGGGGTTGTAGCTATCACCTGAAGGGGGTTGAATTTAGTGATGACATTTTTACGTCGCAAGATGTCATTTTAGAATTAGAAATTGACGTGTGTCAGGATTTTCTAAAAATTCATAATAATGGAGCTACTGAATTTATTCCATTTGGCTGTCCACACTGTATACTATTTTACACGTAGGTGGAGTAAAATAACAAGCCATTAAAAAAAACATGATTAAACCTGCTTATGAACGAGAGAGATGGAAAGAGCGATTATGTCGAAGCTCAAAACGAAACTTTGTTTTGTTAAACTTTTTAAGTGGCTGTCACCATGGTAAAATGGTAAAATGGAATTAATTTTTAATGAACAGCGGCGTGTTTCACTTCAAAATTATTTTAGAGATGGCAGTAGAATCGAAACATATATTTGATGAGAGCTGAATATAAAGGACTTCACGGAAGTTTTTCCAGAGGCATTTATCCATTTTGACCAATTTAGGCGATTACGTTTCGAGAATCACCCTGTATAATGTTCCATTTTAAAATCGTAGAAAAAGTTGGTAGTACTTGCGTTGAAACCAGTCATACACGGTGGAGACTTTAACTGGAATATATTCGCTAGCGGGGTGGTGAATGATTTTTCAAAAAATTCCCGAGACACGTCAACTTTTAAATGTATTTACCTACATTTTGCAAGTAATATGAAATATATAGCCCTTCGGGGGTGGCTAAAACCACCCCCGACATGATTTTTTCAAATGCAACCCTATGGCTTGTGACCCCTCATTGTAAAGCTGGTGGAAATAGGAATCCAACGCACTGATCAAATTTTAATTTTTAGTATGTTTGTAGGGTTGCATACAATTAAAACGTAATTTTATAGTTTAATTTATTTTTAACGCAACAATTTCGTACTCAAAATGTTTAGTTTTGGAATGTAAACCTTACTTTTCATATGTCCCCACAAAAAATTCCAAGTAATTTTTTGCCACAACCGATGTTTGTTATTTTTTGCTAGTGTTTTTACACGGCCGCAAAGAGTAATTTAGTTTGTATGCTGTATTCAGAGTTTGAAACGAAGTGTTATTTCAAATTGGTGAAAATGTCTTATTTAACTGAATCACTAAAAATCGAAATTTTGATGATGATTGGATATGGTGATAGGGCGCGAACTCAATGCGAAGTTGTTCGCTTGTTTCGAGAAACGCATCCTGACTTGCCACCACTAAATCAATGTACCATTAGTAAAATTGAGGCACAATATCGAGAGATGGGTCATGTCAGGAAAGTACCGAGTAAGAGGCAGGCTGTTGTTGATGACGACACGAAGTTGAATTTGTTGCTTACTCTAGAAGAAAATCCAATCACTCCAGCCCGTCAACTGGCCCGTGATAGTAATCTTAATCACAAAACAGTTTTAAAAATACTTAAATATGAGAAAAAACGCCCATATAAAATGCAAGCTGTTCAAGAGCTACTTGAAGATGATCCAGATCGACGAGTGGAATTTTGCGATTTATTGATGACTTGTATTGATCAAAACCAGTTATCTTTAGAGTGGATAGTTTTCTCTGACGAGCTACTTTTACATTAAATGGGCACGTAAATCGCCAAAATTGTCGTTACTGGGCTGAAGAGAACCCCCATTGGATGAGGAACTTCATACTCAGCGCCCACAGAAAACTAATGTGTGGGCCGGAATAATACAAGATAAATTGTAGGACCATTTTTCTTTGATGACACTCTTAATGGAGCAAGATACTTGCGTTTACTCCAGCACGAACTAATGCCAGTGCTATGTCATTTATTTCCAAACCCCTTAAACCCTAACTTGACCGACGAGAGGTTATGGTTTCAGCAAGATGGGGCCCCACCACACTATGCTGCCATTGTTCGTCAGTATCTGGACAAATTTTTCCCGGTAGGTGGATTGGGAGGCGAGGTAATAGTGAGTGGCCAGCAAGATATCCAGATCTTACACCACTGGATTTCTTTTGTGGGGACATCTTAAAAGTAGGGTTTACATTCAGAAACCCAACAACATAGCAGATCTGCAGGAAAGGATAAGAGAGGAAATCGGAAAAATAACACCGCAAATGTTGCATAATGTAAGGGACGAAACCTACCACAGACTGGGATGCTGCCAACAAGTGAATGGTGCACATTTTGAACAATTGTTACGTTGAAAATAAATTTAATTTTAAATTGTTTTAATTGTATGCAACCCTACGAACATACTAAACATTAAAATTTGATCAGTGCGTTGGATTCCTCTTTCCACCAGCTTTACAATGAGGGGTCACAAGCCATAGGGTTGCATTTGAAAAAATCATGTCGAGGGTGGTTTCAGCCACCCTGAAGAATATATTTTTCATAGTACTTGCAAAATGTAGGTAAATACATTTAAAAGTTGACGTGTCACGAATTTTTTGAAAAATAATTCACCACCCGCCTAGTGAATATATTCCAGTTAAAGTCTCCACCGTGTATACACACCGTTGATATGTCAAAAATAGACATTTATTATAAATGATGTTGGAATTTTAAATTGTTTTCTTTATAAACAAAGAAAAAAAGAGTATGCAACTCAGGATAACCCTTTCTATTTATAGGTATGTAATGATCTCTCATTTAACAACCAATCAGTTACCCATCAGCCCCAACAACCGTTAGATATGTCATGTTTTGAATATCAATTTTAGCTAATACGATATGACAGGTTTGTTTGTTGAAAAAGAGTGGAACATGGAAATATGTTTTACTCCTTGAATATTAACGAGTTATATTTTGAAGTACTGCACATAATTGTTATGCATTATACGTAACGGATTGGAGTTGGACGATGGGTTGCACAAAAGTACTAGTTTGAGATACAGTGATTGGGTGACATTTTTAATACTGCCAATAAAATAATTCTTGAAACCCTAGTTAGAAATTAACCGTTTAGAGCTCTCAAAGGATCAAATCCAACCGATTTTTCGAATATCCGATCATCATTGGCAGTAATTCGTCCAGAATATCGATGTTCTACTGTAGGTACAGTAGAACATACTCAAGTTTTATTTTTTTTAATATTCGCAAATTGACATCAATTTTATCTTAAATTGTTTATTGCAAATCTAATTATTTATCAATCGCAAAAATCGTGTACTTCGACAGATAATCTGTATAGAAGCTACAATTAAAATTTCAAGTCTATATATCGCAGAAAAACTGAGCTAGCCATGTTGTACGCCAATTTCAAAAACACAGTTTCGAGAAAAACGCGTTTAAAGTTTGAAAACGCATTTAATCATATAAATAATACGGCTATGGTAGCGTCCTATTAGCTTCTCTAAGATTGAATAACGCCACCTATATACCGTGCGTGTCAAAAGTTCCAGGACGGCTGGATTACTCGAGAAATACGCCTCATAGAGAAAAATGACCTTCAAAAAGTTGTCGGATTTTTCCTGGCAATACAATGGTGTTGTATTTCACTATAAGCATAACCTTGAAGATTATGTCAAGGTCAAGTCCGTCTTATCAAATTTACCCCTATTTTTGACATCGGAAATGAAAAGAGCAGAAAATCTTACAATTATGATATTGACCAATTCCTGGGATTTGACCTTCAATATTTGACATTTGACCATTTGACCATTCCAAGTCAAAATATGGAGACATCAAAAAAAACGTCATCAAAAGTTGGCCTAGAAAAAGACGTATTTCTATTCTTGATCGAATTTATAACCTTATTTACTTGTCAAGACTGTCACATCATATGACAGCCATTGTTTATTTTACAAATTGTGACAGTCACTTGTCAAAGTTTGACATAACCAAAGCTTAGACATGACCGCTATTTCCATCTCTCTCGTTCATAGCCAGAGTTGATGACGTTTTTTTTGGATGTCTCTATACAATTGAGGCATTGAAGCTTGATAAATAGGCATCGTGGAAAAAAGTTGACCAAGATAAAGACCTATCTAGCCATCGAAGGCAAGACTCTTTACTTTCCAGCCAGTTAAGGCAAGACTATTTACTGTCCAGCCGGCTAAGGCAAGACTTGTCCAAACAGTCTTAGTTATTACAATAAGTTATCAAACTGTGCTCCGTTAACCTCTTGACAGTAAGCCAATCGATTATAAAAACTGTTGATTGCATTCATGAAATACTCTGCTGGGAAGGCATTGCATTCATCTAGTCTGCGTTGTCGTAATTCTTGTAAATTTTGTGGCTTAGTTTTGTACACCATACCTTTGAGATAACTGTGAAATGTGAAATGGACTGCCAAGATTCAAATAATATGGTTCATGAATGTATGGCTATTCAATAACTTGGTTTTATGACTGATACTTAAAAATCTTATGGATTAATTCCATTTAATTTTCAGATTAAATCAAGTCAGAATTGATCAACATTCAACAAAATAAATTACATGATTATAGACATACGGCCATAATAAGTGAAAATTAGTCAAAGAGGTTGAACATTGGTCACGAACTTTTATTGACAGTCAAAAGTGGGATGACAGACATGACCTTCGATGATCACAGATGTTCACAGAGGGTTTAATGTGATAAAAACTGATGAAATTGAGTACGTACGACCATAACCTTGACGTGACTTCACTCGCTGGTCAACTTCATGGTCAACGTCAAATTCAGGGTCACAATTGAATTGCCAGGAAAAAATCCTACAACTTTTTGGAGGTCATTTTTCTCTGGGTACGTATTATCAAACTTTAATGTCTCAATTGTATTCGACCTTGGAATAGCCTTGAAGCTCAAATCCCAGGAGTTGGTCAAGGTCATAATGGATTGTAAAATTTTCCGCTCTTTTCATTTCCGGTGTCAAAAATAGGGGTCCTATTTGATAAAACGGACTTGAGCTTGACATAACCTTCAAGGTCGTGGTCAAGGTCAAATCCAAGGCACCATTGGATTGTCAGGAAAAATTCTACAACTTTTATTAAGGTCATTTTTCTTTAGGAGGCGTATTTCTTGAGTTGTCCAGTAGTCCCGGAACTTTTGACACGCACTGTATATATTTCGAGAAAGTATAAATCATTTGTACCGACGAAAATTACCAATAACACTGTAATATTACAGCAGAATGGCTTTTTCGAACCTTCTGGACCGATGAGACGTGTTCGGAAAATAAGCTGAAAAATTTTTTTTAAAGCTTGCCCCCCCCCCCCTAAAGTTCTTTTTGAATGTCATTCTTAGATAGTTTATGCATCAGAAAAAAATGGGGAAATATTTGCTGGGTAGTATAACCCCTTGAGAAAAAATCAGGCGGCTTAAAAGATTCGTTGATCCACTGGTTACAGATAAAATTCAAAAAGTTTTAATCCACCCTACGAGGCTACTTGGCACTTACCTTGGCTGCTGATAGCTGGCCGACAGGAACGACTTGGGCAGGGACATCGACCGCTGCTGCGACACCAGCAGCTCCCTGGACCTCTCCTCCGACGGCGCGCTCCCCGGCCGCGTCAGTAGAACTTCGCGCGATTTCTCGTTCTTCCCGACACTCAGTGCGCACTCCAGCGGCGTCGAGGCGCCCGATCCCTTCGCGTTACCCTTGCGATCTAACCCCGCGAGCCACGCCTCGCTCCCCGAGGAGGACCCGCTGATGGTGACGAAAGTGGGCAGTGTGCGACTCCTCGGATTCATCGGGGAGCTCTTCTTCTCGTAGATGACGGCGTCGGATTGGTCGCGTTTCACTGTTTGTTTGGGACTCGGCCGCCGCTCTCGAGGCTCCTTCGACGTGGTCCCGTTCTGTTGCTTCCGCCTCTCCATCTCCTGAGCCAGCCGGCGCTGTACTGGTCCTGCGTCTTCCTGTCTATCACGGTGGAGATCGACCTGTTGGCCTCCACGTTGGAGTCCAGAGAGCGCTGGTGCGTCGGATAACTCTGGGAGGAACGCATCACGAACTGCGCCTCGCGTTTCAGGCTCTCCCTGTTCGCGCAGTGGGGCCAGAAATCGCAGGTGTCCGGCTTACAAGGATTCTTCGCTTCGGATCTGGCCCCCTCGGCAGCACGCTTGCTCAGAGACAAACTGGGACTGGTAGATCCCCTGACCAGTACCTTCTGCTTATCTTTCTTACTGTTACCGACGTAGTAGACAGTCAACCCGTTGTTGACGTGCTTCATGCTGTCTTTAGCTTTCTCCTCTTTGGTGATTTCGTTATTGTTGTATCGGTGCATGAGTAGCGCTTGAGCAGCTGCACGGGATCGGTTGCCGTACAAGAAACCCGTAACAACCTCTGCCTCCCGCAGTATATCCTCGTCCAGGATGGAACTGCTTTCCAAGGAGTGCGGTTTGGCTGCTTGCACGTTGTATCTTTTAGATCGCTCGGCAGCTGGTCCCACTTTAATGATAGTCCTGTGGGAGTCTGGATGCTGCGGAGACACCCGCGTCGGTATGGAAGACTCTCTGCTGTACGTGGGCGGTTTCTTCTCCGGCAATTGCAGGCTCCTGGAGCGCCTGACCCTCTGCAAGGCGGCGTCTTCTTGCGACGGCGATTTCGCCGCTTGGTACGGTCGATTCGGCGCGCTTCTTCTTATCTGCTGCTGCGCGGGCGCTGGAGGAGACCGCGAGAGGAACTCGTTGCTGCTGGTCGACGAAGAACTAGGGGACGAACATGTCGGAGGTTTGTTCGTGTCGGAACCGACGGGCGAGCGGCGGATCTGCCCGCGGTGCTGCAGCACTCTGTTCGCACGACCCGACGGAGAGACCTTCTCCCTAGCGCGATTGAAGTCGCTCTGGAGCCTGTTCGCCCTCAGCGAGGAAATCACGCTCACGTTGATGGAAGAGCTGTTGTTATCCTCTTCGTCCGCGTCCTCGTACACGTCGGCGGAGGAGTCCGTGTTTTCGGAGAGCCGCGGCATTATGCTGCCCGGCCTGTTGAAGCTGCTGTCCAAACTCCCTGAAGCCCATCGACGACGACGACGAAGACGACGAGCCGCCGTAGTGCTGGAGGAACTTGGACCGCCTCGTGGCCGTTGTGTCCTCCAGCGACTTCGTCTGGGAATCCTATTGAACGTCCTAGGTGGTTTCTCGATTGCGGGTGAAGCGGCCGTCGGTTTCGCCTTTCGGACCTGAGATATGGATTGTACGGCGGTTTTCCATTTCACCGGGGGCGGCGTCTGCGGGGGACTGGCGTCGCTGTCCTCTATCGCGTTCGATCGCGGGAGAAACGGAGCTTTGCCGAAGAACGTGCGGCTCTTGCTAGACGACTTGTTCTTGTCTTGGAACGCCGGAGGCGGCGAGATGATGGGCGTTACGGATGGGGGCAACTCGGGCTGCGGCGCGCAAGGGGAGGGCGGTTTACGGTCGAAATCGCGCGGTTGCAAGGACAAGTAAGCCGGCCGTGACGGCTCCGACGGAATTTCCCCGGCTCGCTGTTGCAATGATAGTCCGATAGCTTTATGTTCATCCTCCTGGGAGGTTGCAAACTGGACGCGGTCACTTTCCCCGTGTACCCGATGCGTTTGTTCTCGTCCAGCGAGCGCTGTTGCACCTGCACCCACCCCGATCGGCCCAGGTACACCCCGTCCACTTCTCGGTCGCACCACCGCACCGGGGACAGCTCCCTGTTGCAGTTGGTGGCGCCGATGAACATTTCGGGAGTTCACCTCGCCGCCCGCGTGGAAGCTCGTCCATTTGTATTGCTGGCTGCCGCTGCCCAGCGATTGGTGCTTGGTCAGGGGTCGCACGCCCGAGCCGCTGCGGCTTATGAAGTAGGATCTGCCGGGGGCGCTGGTAGCTGGAGGGTACGCCGACGTCGGGCTGGTCTCCCCACGGTTCCGAGGTGCCGCGCAGGTGGAGCACGGACACGTTGGGACCTCTGGAAATAGAGCGATAAGTATCAATACAGTTATACAACATACAGGGTTGGAGAGTCCAAGATTTCAAAGCCCAGCATTAAAAGATAGAAAAGAATAAACTCTTCAAGTAAAGGGAACTGACAGAAATATTATATCCATAGTTGCCAGACTGAGATGTCATTTTAAAACTTTTATGAGCGTTTTTCTGTCTTTCGTGATAGGGTAGCAATAAAATATGTAGGCGGGACTCCCCGCCCATAAATTATAATGCGCACGTGCGACTTGAATTATAATATCGTTATTGGTCTACGGAAAATAAGTACTTGAGTATTCCTGTGCGTACGCAGTGTCCGAGAAGTTAAATGTTTGGGTTGGTATTTTAGGCGATTCCATCGTTGGGCCATTTTTTATAAACTGTTTACGGACATGAACATGAAAGACCACGAAATTTAAATGATTTACGGGCCAGAATTGTACAAGTCCTAAATATTATTTCCCCTGAAGTTAGAACGCGTAAGAACTGAGTTTTACGATAGACTAGGTTTTTGTGAAGCACGAAGGGGCGACATTTTTGAATTTTATTCAATGGGAATTTTTCTTTCTTTCGTCTTATAACCGGGTTAATTTATATTTTTGTTTTTTTATTTTTTATAGAAATTCAATTTTATTTTCTTGCAGACCGGTTAGTTAAGGAATACAAAAAATTAAAAATAAATACAATTATGTTCGTACACTTCTTTTAAGTGTATGGGATAATTGTAAAAGTCAGAATTACGTAAAATTTCGTTTCATACAGCTAAGTCGATGTACATAGCTGCGAAAAAGTATTGAGTTCCACTCAAATTCGGCGATAGGCGTGTAGGTAATGCCCCTCTCCACGTTATATTACGCGCAGGTCTCATACGTTTCTAATATGTGCACAAGCGTGAAACAATGTGGCATATAACTATCTTTGTCTGTCCTTACTGGTATCTTTTAACTTATTCTCTTCTACACATGTATCGCCAATATGTAAAGGTGCAATTTCCTAGGGTGTATTATTCATGATACGTATCAAGTATTACACAGGCCGACAAGATTTTAACCCAGAAACTAGAATATAGTTTTCCAAAGGTTTTTGATGCGCTGAATCTGAATCCGAAGTCAATTGGCTCTGGTTTTCGAGATATGCTAACCTAAAAGTGCAAAAAAGCGAATTTGGCCTATATTAGAGGTTATTGCATTTTTTTTTTCTCAAAAAACTACGAACAACATCTGAAAGTACATGTCTTGCCCTTTTAAATGACGTCGAGTTTACTCAAATATAACTCGATATCGCATTTTCAAAGTTTTAAGTTTGTGCATTTCTCTATAATTGAAAACCTATTGAGGATCGCGTGTACATCAAACAATCGATTGTTTTTTATTATAAAACACTGAAAATGTTTGAAATTCAATAACAGGTCAATGTTTTCTTATGTAAAAAGACTTGCTCGTTCAGAATCCAAGGTCAGATTTTCAAAATTTTTCGATGAAAGTTTTGAATTTAGGTTAGGATATCTCGAAAACCAGAGCCAATCGGAGGATTCGGATTCAGCCCATCAAAACCTTTGGAAAAATATATTCTGTTAATTACCGCATTAATTATCGCATTTTGAAATTTTTAATTTCAAAATCCGATATCGCAACGAAAAAAAAGATATTTGAGTGAATTCACATTGTTATCAAGATGATAACATGATCATCATGATGATAACACAGCATCACAAAAAAGTGAAATGTACCTCTGACCGAACTTGGTGGATTATATGTTTTTGGGGTCGCTGAATCTGTCACAATTTTTTTAACCTCAATAAGCAGCGGAAAAATGGCATAAAATGACAAAAAATACTCTAGAACCCAATCAAACCTCATAATCTATTATTTCAATAACTGCATACCTCGAATCCCATAGCCCTCACGATCAATAAGCCCCAAAGACCCTAATTAACCATATAACCTCAAACTAAAGTTGTGCAGTCATCCAAAACGGGTATTATAGCCGTAAATAGCCAAAACATGGTCGAAAAAATCGCATTTACTTGTAATTAGTGGTTCATCGATAAAAATTGACATACTTATACATTACAATTAATGTGATTTCAAGTGCTATTGAATTTGGTCGCGATTGGACTAATAGCGTTTTGGATGACTGCACAACTTTGGTTGAGTTTATATGGTGAATTAGGGTCTTTGGGGCTTATTGATCGTGAGGGCTATGGAGAGGTATGCAGTTATTGAAATATTAGATTATGTGGTTTGATTAGGGTTCTAAGTGTTTTTTTGTCGTTTACGTCTTTTCCGCAGCTATTGAGGTTAGAAAAAATTGTAACGTGATGGGGCAAAACGGGCTTCGGATTCGGTTCAGCGACCCCAAAAACATGTAATCCACCAAATTTGGTCGGAGGTATTTTTCACTTTTTTTTTGTAGTCCTACATAATTAAAGCATTTTAAAATAATAAACCGTATTTTTAGGCGCCTTGTAAATTATGTGCGCGTGTATGTATTGCCCGTGCATACATACGCCACTAACCGTGCTTGGTAAACGCACTGGGATTCTCCCCGGGCGGGAGCGAGGGAATCCCTATATGTAGCGAGCGTTCCGTTGTTCAGTAGTATTAGCCCGACGCGCGAGGGACGAACGGTAGAACGCCGAGTTGAATATGATTTTATGTGTCGTGAGTGATTAAATAATAAACGTGTGTACATGCGTATTTTGCACAGGGTACGTATTTCTTTTAGAGTTCGTGTAATGTATTTAACATATTTTCTGATTTTCGGATTTTCGCAATAATGGCATAGTCGTTACCATTTCTTGAATAGACTGAAAAAGATGATTGAAATTTATGAGGATTTTACAATAGACGAGACACATATTTAATACATAAAATATGTGATCTTGCAATCGTCGATATATATTTTATAGATGTCATGAGTGTGAAATTGAGCACTTAATATTTCCAAATCAATGTATAGGGAGGTGAGGATCGCTAGAATGGCCAGCACGATCACCCGATTTTACGCTTTTTAAAAGCAGTTAGTGTTGGCACAACTAAACATTGTAGTAAACTAAAGTACACATTGCAGCTCAGTGCGTATGTATGTAAACATGTTTAAGGGACTTAGTTTCTAATTTTCAGATATGACTTTGAAAAATTAAACATTTTCAATTGCTCCATATTTTTTATACGTGTCCATTTGCAATCCCCACGTTTTTTTAATAAGAGCCGCTACTGATGTACAACTGACCTAAAATTCCATACCATCAAAATAAATGGCATGGAATTCCATGGCATATAAAATTTCTTTTTTTTATTATTGCACTTCTCGTCTGTGTTGTGTCGTAAATTATAATACAGGCTCTCAATCATAGTAAACATTCGGGTCCAAGTCAATTATTCAATATACGGCACAAATAAACAATCTAAAATGCGTAAAACATCAGGCATTTCACGCCAACTAAGTGAGGTCAAAAAAATTCTGTTTGAAACATATCACAATTGATAGTACTTGTTAAAAAAACTTCCCTAAAATTTTAGATTTTTTGAGCCACAAGGAGAGGGATGGTGAGTGTGAGAAAATACAAATTTTCGTTTCGACTCTAAAATTTCACTTTCTCAATAAAAAAAATTAAAAAATTCAAAAAGAAGGTTGTAATGGTTTTGATTTTTTTTGCGTACAATACGATAAAAATATTTTCAAAATTATTGGGGGTAGTTTTCACCCTTATTTTGAGGATTGAAAGTTTAAAATCGAAATTTCGAAAAGTATGACACGATTTTTTTTTCAATTTTTTTTCAATTTCTTTCTTTTTTTGTACTTCCGATTCATTTTTAATTCATAATGGGCGTCGAACAAGAATTGGCCCAAAAAACGGCCCAAAAGGTGAAAAAACGTGGTTTTAGCGTATTTTCTCATCCTATGTGATAGTAAATGGCAAGTGAATAATATATTCCAAGGTTTTTGGGGTCGCTGATTACGAATCTAACGTAGAAAATTTCCCGTAGAATACTATGGTATTTTTTAAATTTCAAAAATTTAGCTAAGGTACTTTTTAAAAAGTTGATTACCATACTGGATCCGCCATTTTGTTTTTCGAAAATTTGACGTTAGATTCGTGATCAGCGACCCCAAAAACCTTGGAATATTATTCACGTGCCATTTACTATCTCACAGGATGAGAAAAACGCTAAAACCACGTTTTTTCACCTTTGGGCTGTTTTTTGGGCCAGTTCCTTGGTCGACGCCCATTATGAGAATTAAAAATTAATCGGAAGTACAAAAAAAAATGAAAAAAAATCGAGTCATACTTTTCGAAATTTCGATTTTAAACTTTCAATCCTCAAAATAAGGGGGAAAACTATACCAATAATTTTGAAAATAGTTTTATCGTATCTTACACAAAAAAAAACATATCGAAAACCATTGCAACCTTCTTTATAATTATTTTTTTAAATTTCTTACCGAGAAAGATCGAAATTTTAGAGTCGAAACGAAAATTTGTATTTTCTCACCCTCACCATCCCTCTCCTTGTGGCTCAAAAAATCTAAAATTTTAGGGAAGTTAATTTTTTAGCAAGTATTATCGATTGTGACATGTTTCAAACAGATTTTTTGACCTCACTTAGTTGGCGTGGAATGCCCCATATACAAGTATAGTATAGAGACATCCAAAAAAAACGTCATCAAAGTTGGCCGAGAAAAAAATACGCATTTCTATTCTTAATCGAATTTATAACCTTATTTACTTGTCAAGACTGTCACATCATATGACAACCATTGTTTATTTTACAAATTGTGACAGTCACTTGTCAAAAGTTTGACATAACCGAAAAGCTTAGACATGACCGCTATTTCCATCTCTCTCGTTCATAGACAGAGTTGATGACGTTTTTTTTTGGATGTCTCCATATAATTAAAAGTTGTTGAAAATACAATATCATTTTATAGCTGAATCCGATTGTTACAAATGAACTGCAATTTATTACTTAATACCAAAATTGCATAATAAAATCATCTGTGAATCATCCATTAATGCCACCAATGTTACGTTTAACGGTGTTTATTAAAGTAGGTACGTAAAATTTAGATTATAAATTTATCGTTGGCGCGGCCAACCCGGCAGTATTCGTTAATTTTGTTAAGGTATAATGAATAGGTAGCTGTGTGGGATTATAAATTTCAAGGATCGCACAAATATGGTAATACCGTCCCACGTTGGCGATGCAAAGTTCATTGTCCATGCATATGTGTCGCCCAAGTCTTCTTATAAATAAGTAAGCACATGGGTGTAACTGAGGGGGACAGCCCTCCACATATACTACTCAAAAAATCTGAACTTAATTAACAAAACCAAACTTTATAACGACATTCTAAAAGTTGTTGTTCTATGTTAAAGTGCCTCATAACCTCATAAGTTATTTTTTTTCACATAGCATTTAAGACTAGGGTCAGGATTCCGGCGAGTTTCAACAGAGTCGGATTTAGGTCACTTCAAAGCGATAGTTCACAGAAAATACATAATACAGGGTTTGTCCGGAAAGTAATGTCAGTGATTTTTTTCCCGAGACTGTACGCGCCAGCCAGCGCTTTACGTGCTGGGATTGTGGTGGGGGATCTGGCAACAAGATCCAACAAGCGTCAGTTGACTACCGGTCGTTGTAGCGGTCGCATCACTCGTTCTTTGAGAGTCGTTACAGTGACCCGGTGCAATAAAAAATGCAACGTTCGCTTGAGCAACGGATGGCGATCAAGTTTTGTGTGAAACTGGAGAAGAGTGCTGCGGAAACAATTCCAATGTTGAAGAAGGCTTTCGGCGTCGATTGTCTTTCGGACAGGCAAATTTTCCGGTGGCACAAGGCCTTCCCAGAAGGTCGGGAAGATGTCAACGACGAGAAACGCGCTGGACGGCCACCAACCTCCAGTTCCGACGACAATGTGAAACGTGTGCGTGACTTGTAGAACACTGACCGTCGTCTAAGTGTCCGTTTAATTTCCGAAACATTAGACATTACGAAAACCATTGTCCACGAAATTATGTCGGAGTCTTTAGGAATGAGGAAGGTGTGCGCAGAAGCTTGTGCCAAACGTGCTAACGGACGATCAAAAAGCGAGGCGCGTCGAAACCTGCCAAGAACTTTTGGACACCTGCGAAGACAACCCCCGCTTTCCTTGATGACGTCATTACCGGGGACGAAAGTTGGGTCTTTGAATACGATCCGGAGACGAAGAGGCAAAGTGCGGAATGGCACACGTCGAACTCCCTCGCCCCAAGAAGGCCAGGATGTCCAGGTCAAAGATCAAGACAATGCTGATTGTCCTTTTTGATTGCCGGAATTGGTCCATCATGAGTTCGTTCCGCAGAGGACAACCGTAACCGGAAAGTTTTACGTCGAGGTGCTGAAGCGGCTGAAACGTAGGGTGAATCGCGTCCGCCCAGACATCTCAAAATCCTGGAAGCTTCACCACGACAATGCGCCTTCGCACACCTGCTTCCTCGTGGCCGATTACCTCGTCAAGGCAGGCATCGCCGTTGTTCCTCAGCCTCCCTTCAGCCCCGATGTCGCCCCCCAAACTTTTTCTGTTTCTGCGCCTCAAAACCCCAATGAAAGGACAGCATTTTGGGTCGGTGAAAAACATTCAGAAGGCTTGCACCGACACTTTAAAGGCGATTCCGGAAAACGACTACCGTGCGGCTTTTGATGCCTGGAAGACCCGCTGGAACCGATGTGTGGACGCAGGAGGAATGTATTTTGAGTTTCTAAAGATTTGTACACATAGAACCAATAAAAACCATTTTAAAAAGCTCACTGACATTACTTTCCGGAAAAACCCTGTACAAATCATAATACAATTATAATTAATACTCGAATAAACATTCTAGAGGGCTAACTATTTCATGATGGAGCTGCATTTAGAAGAACTAACCCATAAAATTCATTAAACTATTTTACTATTACAGGGCACTATGTTATAAAAATTATCTGGCGATGTCGTTACAGTTGCACAAAGCAAATATGGGTTCCCTGAAAAACAATCTTAACTACGCCTATGAGTAAGCACCTATTATTCCGTTTTGTTTTTGAATATTGTTATACAATTTTAATGCTTATCTTAATACATCACGATATAAGTAATAGTAGATGCCTGCTTGTGTGATAATTCTGACGCAATCAATGACAGTAGGTGATGACACCGAAGACTGTCATGATATCAAATTTTCACGATGTTAATAGTGAAGAAATCGAATATTGTTCGTTTGATCAATAATTGAATAATAATTGAGTAATAACAGTTTTAGTTAGTTAAAAAAGAATCAAACAATTAATAAAATTGACAATCAAGTCAATGACAATCAAGTGCCCGACAGCTCAGTAAAATTATTAGTCAACTCCAACTCGTCATTTTTCACAGCCTACTTCAATGCTAAAATTAGCCTTGTAGAATTTTACCTTATACAGATGGATATTTGACTACATAATTAGAACATAATGGGAACAATGAAAACCAATTCAAACACGTGTTAGGAGATTTTAAGGAACTTAATTTAAAAAAAAAATTCAGTGCCGTCGTAAAAATAATCCGGTGGATCAAAGGGACCATGAAAAGACAACACCCTGTAAAAAATTTACTTTTAATGATATCTATGTGTAAGTGTTTTAAAGCGTAGAACATGTACAAAATTTCAAAAAAATAGTTTTAAAAAATAATTGTCAATATTACAGAAAACAAATATGAAAAAAAATCCAAATCCAAAGCCAAAAATTGACATTTTGACAAATGCATATGAATTATTAATTTATTAAATTGCATGTTTGTACAGGTCTATTACACAGGTCTACAAAAAAATGTTTTATGCTCAGGAACTAAACCTATCAAATCCGAAGTATTTTTTTTGTGCTGAAACCGAATTTTTAACTCAGAAAACTTTCTACTGTAGATTCTAAGTAAATTCCGGTTTTTTGTTGTCAAAATACGTTTGTATGCGAAATATTTTTTAAAATATTTTTTGGTCTGTTTTTCACCTAAATTATCATTTTATAGGAAATGGAAGGGTCAAGCACACATTTTGACAACTGGATCATTTTCAGCGCTTAAAAATACTTGAGTAATGACATGTCTCATACATGATTAATATTTCAAAAAAATAACAATTTTGCATGAAAACGGATTTTGACAAAAAAGGGATTTGATAGGTTTAGTTCATGGAGCAGATTTTTTTTCAGAGCTGTGTTATAGAACATGTACATATCTGAGTATAAGATACATACCACTTGTGTTACTTGGTATGATTGGTAAAAAAAAAACAATTTCTTTTTTTAATAAATCGTTTAACAAAATATCCATACAGAATGCAATGTAATGCAATTAACTGACTATTAAGACGCAAAATAAACACTTAATTGTGGACAAACTATAGAAATCAGACACAAGGCTCCTATATTGTATTCGGTGGGACACTAGCAACTGGAAGGTCGGGCCATTTAAAGTAACTTGTCCGACGGTTATTTTTAACTGCAGAAAAAGAGGTGTATTTAAGGAGTTGAGCTGTGCCGGTTGCAATCAAGTCTCATATAGAAATATGGAAAAAATTACCATATCTAGTCTTAGAACGAGTTTGTTCACGACGACGATCTTTTATCAAGTGCTATTTTTACCTACCTCATCATTAAATTAATTCATTTCAAAAATCGGTAGTATTTAATTAAGAGCTTTGTATCTCTTGATCTGGGAACATAAACTGGGCAAAAAGTTTGTGGTTGATAACCAAGAATAAAAATGGGAACATGAATAATAAACTGTAGAAATTTAATATTCATTTTGAATTTTATGAATATATTGAAATTCATAAAGTATTAAAAGAATTAAATTCAGTAAAACTGTTGATTTACTGTTTGGCCTGGAGGCACAAACTCTTTATGGACAATTCCCCTGGCTATCAAAAAAGCAAATCAGCATTCATGTAATCTTCAACTTGACCAGTCCTGCTTTTTTGGTCTTGGAGAGCTTGAAGTGTGCCATTCCATGCTTTGGCACTTGGGTTCCGGGTCGTACTCAAACACCCAAGTCTCATCACCAGTAATGACACGTTCCATAAAATAGGGATTATTTTCAATCGATTCCAAAACGTCAAGACACATTTCTCTCCTGATGTATTTTGTTCCTGCGAAAGGAACCATTTTTGCACAGATTTTTCTCATCCCCAATTCGTTAGTCAAAATCTGATGAACAGTGGTGTGATTGAAATTTAATTCCTCCCCGATCATTATTGTCGTCAACCGACGATCTAAACGCACAAGATCCCATATTCTATCAACATTTTCACTGGTTCTTGCAGATGAACCCCTTCCGCTGCGTGGTTCATCTTCAAACGACTCTCTTCCTTCTGAAAATGTCTTAAACCACCGAAAAAACATGGGCTCTTGAAAAAACATTCGTAGGAGTGTCGAAGTTTTGCAAAAGTATCCGTTGCGCTGTGTCCAAGTCTGAAGCAAAACCTGATAGCACACCGTTGCTCAAAATTAATGTCACATTTTTAAAACGCACTAGAAGAAACCGGTTTTACGAAAACAGTCACAAAGAGCAAACAAATGACTCTAACAAGTTCAAACGTGTACTGAAGATGCATTACATGTTTACCGCCTTTCCAAGTCCCGTCTCCGCAGTGTTGCTAGATCGCGCTACGTTGCCAGTCTCATTACTTAATTTACACACCTCGTATAGGGGATACTTGTAGTTCCCATTATCTACTGGCTCTCATATTCAGCGTTCCCCGACACTTTTTTTTAGCATTTTATAATTTCTAAATACAATTATTTCAGTTTATGTAAAAGCACCTCTGTCGTGACAGAAAGAAACAGATTGTCATAGTTCAATGAAAAAAAAAACGAGTCCAGTTAACCGATATGTAGCCTACTTAACAATAAAAAATTCTAATTCTGTACGAATTTCGCTCAAGGCATGCACGCTGACCACCCACTTTACCTTTGAATAGTAGAGTGGGCAGAAAACACAGAAAATGTTAAAGGCTATACCGGTGACGCATTACAGATTTAAATTTAATTACATCTATGATTTAATGGGTTTACTTGCTTCACTAAAATGTTGAATAAAAGATAATTGTTCATTAATAAATCTTGCACATACATATGGGGCATTTCCACGCCAACTACGGGAGGTCAAAAAAAATTCTGTTTGAAACATATCAGAATCAATAGTATTTATTAAAAAACTAACTTCCCTAAAATTTTACATTTTTTGAGTCACAAGGAGAGGGATGGTGAGGTGAGAAAATACAAATTTTCGTTTCGACTAAAATTTCAATCTTTCTCGGTAAGAAAATGAAAAAAAAATAAAAAGAAGGTTGCAATGGTTTTCCATGTGTTTTTTGCGTAGAATACGATAAAAATATTTTCAAAATTATTGGGGATAGTTTTCACTCTTATCTTGAGAATTGAAAGTTTAAATCGAAATTTCGAAAAGTATGACACGATTTTTTTTTAATTTTTTTAATTCATAATGGGCGTCGACCAGGAACTGGCCCAAAAAACTGCCCAAAAGGTGAAAAAACGTTTTTAACGCTATTTTCTCATCCTGAGAGACAGTAAATGGCAAGTGAATAATATATTCCACGGTTTTTGGGGTCGCTGATTACGAATTTAACGTAGAAAATTTCCCGTAGAATACGATGGTATTTTTTAAATTTCAAAATTTAGCCATATTTAAAAAGTTGACTACCATACTAGATCCGCCATTTTGTTTTTTGAAAACCTGACGTTAGATTCGTAATCAGCGACCCCAAAAACCTGGGAATATTTTATTCACTTGCCATTGATTATCTCACAGGATGAGAAAATACGCTAAAACCACGTTTTTTCACCTTTGGGCTGTTTTTTGGGCCAGTTACTGGTCGACGCCCATTATGAATTAAAAATTAATCGAAAGTACAAAAAAAAAATAAAGAAATTAATAAAAAATTGAAAAAAAATCGTGTCATACTTTTCGAAATTTCGATTTTAAACTTTCAATCCTCAAGTAAGGGTGAAAACTACCTCAATAATTTTGAAAATATTTTTGTCATATTCTACGCAAAATAGTAAATTTCAAATAGTAAATGAATTTTGGGATTTGAGTAATCTCGGTATTTTTAAAAATCTTAAGATTTCAAGAAATGTCGGAATCTAAAAAAAATATTAAGACCTTAAGAAATCTGGGAATCTCGAGAAATCTCGGGATCTCAAGTAATCTCGAGATCTCAAGAAATCTCGGAATCTCGAGAAATCTCGAGATCTCTAGTAATCTCGGGATCTCAAGAAGTCTTGGAATCTCGAGAAACCTCGACGTGAGAATCTCGTCTCGTCTCGTCTCGACTTTCTTTCTCGTCTCGAGGATTGAGATTTCGAGATTTTCGAGATCTCACACATGCCTAGTAAAGTATGTATTTTCAAAGTGCATTCTCATAAACACACTATGTCTTATAATGACTGTAAAAAAATGATAAACTGGAAATGTTTATTATAAGCTGTTGGTATTCAACTTTCTATATCATAATCATAACTATTTTCGGAAAACAGCTGTATTAGAAAGCATTACATCATTATAGTAATCGACTGCAATCGAGGGTTATGCCATTCGCTTATAGAGGAAATTATATTTTACTTATAGTATCATTAGATTTTCCTAATAGATCGGATATTAAATTATTTGAAATATAAATTTGTTTACTTTCATTCAAACTTAAATAGTAAAATAATAACAACTACATTCCTTGAAAGAAGTATACAAGTTTTTAGAGGAAAAAGTACAGAAACAAAATCATTAATAAATATAGAGATAAAGCAGTTAAGTAAAAAGTAGTAGACAAGTTTTTTGTCAAGGAGAGATTTATTGGTTAATGCATTAATAAAACTTACACCTGCATGTACTGGGTATTTTTGATAGCGCCAAGAAGTTGTTTACTAGTTCAAATCGTTCGCTTCTTTCATTTTTCGAAATTATTCTGATCACTGCTCAGTAGTGTTCAGTGAGCAGTGCTCGGAAAAACTTCTATAGAAGTACAAACAAAAGCTGAACGAGAACTTATCATACACGGCAATACCCGGAAACCACCGAGTCAGGGTTAGTCTCTATAATTTGACAAGTTCGTTAGATCGTTTATAGATTACATGTTTATTACTGAAATTAGAAAAAAGTTCCACAAACAAATGTTATAGATTTTTTCACAAATTTGTATAACATGATATGAGAAAAAACAATTGAACAATAGAAACTAAAGAACCTAATCAAATCCGTGTTAGAAAAAATATATGCAAAACTCTACAACTTTTGTCTGAAGAACTATTTTTTAATTTCAATAAACTCGCAATAACTTATCAAATTATGGAAACTACCCCAATACCTACTGCTGTATAAATCCATTTTAATTCTGAAAATTTAATATTCAACACATTTTAGCCTTATTATTTAGCCTTATTATGTTTTGTGTGGCCTATCTGTACCTTTTTGTTATACTTCGTCTACCTCAGCACCCAGTGAGATGAAACTTAAATTTGTCCTATGACCTTTCCTTTAAATACCAACTTGTGGAACGAGCCGGATGTCCTTTTTAGTGAATATCCTGTTGAACTAAATCTACAGAAGTAAAACTGAAATAAGTTGCCACCAGCGTCTACACAGGGCGTCCACTGTTTCGATGGGATTGTATTGATAACCCCTAAATTTATATATGATATCGGTTAAATAGAAAAAAGTTACGTATTTTGTAGCTCATGATCATGAAGGTGATATACTCATATTCCCAAAATTTTCAGTTGTTTATAAGACAAAAAAATTGAAAAAACAAAAATCGTTTCTCGTTTTCTCGTAAACTACTCAAAATTTTGAAAACAAAGACGCATCATATAATGATTAATCATAATGGTTTAGTTTTTGACTTTTAATCTGATGGACTGCGTTCAAACCCCAGCAACTTCATCTTGTTTCTATTTTGTGCCTTTAATATGGGCTTTGAAATATCAGATGACATAAAAATATGCATTTGAATTGAAAAAGTATTTCAAAATATTTTCTTACATCGATTGTTGAAAATAGACAATGACCTCCAAGTTATTCTAATAATTTCTAACAGTATTTTCGAATTCAACCAAAAAAAAAAAAAATCCATAAAATAAGGAGTAGCCTTAATCTCATTTATTTTTCTAAAATTCTTTCTTGATGTGGATCAAGGTTATTAATAGGAATTTGTAAAACTTGATTTTATTTAAGTATGACCACAAAAAAATCACATAGTGTTATATCTTGCAGTAAATTCATATCTGGAATTCAAGGCCAGTAAGCGATTATGAAAAATTTTCTGTAACATTACCATTGTTTCACCAGCAGTATGTGCTTTGGTTTCACCTTGCTAAAAGTAAACTGTACCAATTTCGTCGTTATATACTGATTTACACTAACGATAATTTTAATACCATATCATAATAATTTTAACACATATCAGTTGAAAATTGGTATTATCTAAAAATCACACGGATTCGTCAATAGTGGCGCCATCTATATATCATTGCCTTATTGAGTAATGTAGTATTTGACGACATATAAAAATGAACAAGAGCTTCGCTTATTTTTCGCCAGGAGAATACAGTGGCGACATAGGAGACTGCCCTCTGGTGTGCATAAATAGAACTCAGTAGAGAGCGGTTCACTATGTCACCGCTGTATTTTCTTGCGAAAAAAATAAGCCGAGGCTCTTGTTCTTCGTTATCGTTGCTAAATATATCAGATTGATGAGACTTAATGAAATCCGGTTCTATGATTTCTGATGACGTACACAGGTGAGAAAATTTGCCTATTTTATGGTTGATGAAGTTGGTTTATTCAGATTTACAAAAATTTCAGCAGTTTAGAAAAAATTCGCAAAAAGCAGAAAAACAAAAATATTTTTTCCAGAAATTCTCGTAAACTCCTCATAATTTTTGAGATATGAATACACCGTCTTCATAAGTCTTAAAATGTGGTACTTTTCTCATATATCGACCTCGCATATTTTACGTTTTAGAGGTTAGCTGTGAAATTCCATGGAAAAAGTGTACACCCTGTATACCCCAAGAATTAACCGACAGTTAAAATTGAACAAAACATCAACAGCGCTTTAGTGAGAGCGCCGATAATAAAGGAAAGCAATTTCCTTTTATTTTCACTAACAAACAGACCCATGTAGTCTGCGCGTCAGAAAGTCTATGAGCAAAGAAAATAAAATCAAATATCGCGTGAGTGGAGGAAAATACAACTTCGTGAATAAAAAATACCATCGAATTTGTCATGCGAAAACTGGCTAAATTGTGCGAGAAATTATAATACGTTTTTTTTTTTTCGTCTTCTTGTTAACGGTTCGGATGTAAGATGTAGGCGAACGATTTTCTAGCGTGTTTCGAGTAATTAATACGGTGAGGTAGGTGAAAACTGCGTACTAAAATTCCGCGTAATGTAATCTAGATCGTCTGTGGTTCAAGAGCAGTGGCGGTCCGACCATTTGTTTCAAACAGGGCAGAGAACACTTAGCAAAATTGAATAAATTTTTTTAGAAGTTAGAAGAATTGATACAACAATTTTAGACTTCATACAACACACCGCTTGCATATTATTTATTTATTTTAAAACTACGCAAGATTTAGCACAGTCACGTGCACTACCCCGCCGCATATTTGTTAACGGCAGACGTATTCTCACTCGGCATATCCGAGGTGTGGCTATTAAATAACCGAACTGCTGTCATAACACTTTATATTCGTTACCAATTACAGTAGCAACTTTATCGCCTTCAATGTACTCTCCTTGGTGATCTCTACACCGTTCCATACACTTTTCCATTGTTGAAAGCAGTGCTGGAGGTCCGCTTCTGTCAGCTGGTTCAGAATCCATCATATTTGCTTTAACCGCTTTCACACTTTCGAATCTTGTCCCCTTCAGTATCACCGTGTCTAACAAGCCTGGATCAGTGTCAATGTTGTTTTAGAATGTCAGCGCAAATGTTCATTCTTGATTCCTTTTGCTCGGGAGTGAGTTTTGGCACTATTTTTGCGCAAACTTTGCGCATGTTGAGGCGATTCATGCAAAATCTGGCGAACACATTCTTTGTGGATTCCCTGTTATTTCAGCAAGCCCTCGGATGCTTAGACGACGATTTTCGCGAATTAGTTTACCAGTTTTTTCAATGTTTTCGTCCGTTTTTTTGACGTCCAGGGCCGTCGGGGCGCGGATCGCCTTTGTTCGTTTTACGTCCCTCTTTAATACCGTTTAAACCCTTCAAAAACTTGTGTGGATAAACATTCATTCCCGTACACACTTCTTTTAACGATGCACAAGCTTCTGTAAAGTTTTCCCCAGTTTAACAAATAACTTGAGATTAACCCGTTGCTCCATCTGAACACTTAACATTTTTTAATAGCTACACTTCGTATAGGGGTAATTCTTTTACAAACCGAACACCTTTTTTAACCATATCTCGATTTGGCTGAAACTTTTCACGGATTCTGTATCGGAAAATAAGAGATACGTGTCTGAGGATTTTTTTCAAGTGATCAAAAATGTGAGAATAGCGAGTTTTTGACCGGAGACTCATTTTTAAAAATTTATAACTCGGGTTCTATTTGAGCTACAAACTTCTTTTACTTTTTCGTGTTAAAGCTAAACGACTGAATTTTGAGAAAAAAAATATTTTAAATAAAAAATTATTAACAAATTCATATTGTTATTAACAATTTAAGTGTTTTAATCAATTTTTAACAACAGCTCTACCTCGTAGCAAGTTTTTATATTTTTATCGTAGTTTCCGTTAAATTTTACATAAAAAAATGTTTTCAAAATATGGTACATTTATTATTACTATTGTTAAAGCATGAATTTATATAGCGCTTACACGTGAAAAAAACGGTTTTTCGTTAATAAACAAAAAAACTATAGCTCAGAGCAACAAAAGTTAAATATAAAAGTTGTAGATAATAAAAAGTCTATAATTTTGTCTTCATGTTTTTCGTCATAACCTCAAACTTTTCAGATAAATTGAAAAAATGTTTTAATATCACCTTTTTTCGAATTTTTTTGATTTACGCCATATGTAGTTTCTTTTTTATTGTAGATGAATTTTACAATCCAAATACATATTTTGGAGTGGGTACTGGAACCTTCGGCGTAGAATACATATTTACCAATAAATAAGTAATGAAACCACAATATTTTTTTATCTGATAAAATAATGTTCTATCATTTATTAATTTATGCTTTTTCATGGCATTGATTGCTAATAAATATTATTTGTTAAGAAAAACATAATAATTGTGGACAGTGGACAGTCACTGATACCGTTATCTTATTGCGTGAGCGTTGTCTGTTCCAACCCTTTTGGGACATCTGTATGTATTTTGTTGCACTTGAACAGTTATTTGAACACCCAGTTCGAAATTGCACGCGCCGCCACTGTTCGAGCTTTCTGCGATGAAGAAATACCCGAATAATCTCGCGATAACGTTTTCGGTTCGAGTCGTCTCCTCTGCACGATAACGTTGGGTCATCATGTAAATTCAACGTCAGTAATCTCCGTCGGTCATTAGTGATGCCACGGTTTCCTGCTGAAATGCACCATTTGCTGTACATGCAAGGCGAACTGCATGTTTTGCTATACATAGCTGGTTGGCAAATAACGGAATGATGGATTAATTGCATCGGTTAGTTGTTCAGAGTTACTAAGTCAGAGCAATAAGTAAAGACTAACAGTTTTGTGCGTTACAGTCTGTTCCAAATTGGTTATGCATGCATTGGTATCTCGGATATTGTTGGATGGAAAGACGGTTTAATCAGGCAATATAGCAGAAAAGTGCTCAGTTTTTAAAAAGAGTCCTGAATAAGGTTTGTAATCAAAAATTGATTGTGTATGTTTTGGATAAAATCGGTATGTAGGAACCTTAGTAAAAAAAATCGATACAAGTGCTGAAAACCGTTTTTTGCGGATCAAGGGACGAAAAATATTTTTTTCGTAAAAAAAAAATAGCACGTTGTAACGCTTGAAAAAACGAAGAAAACGGGTCTCTGGTGATTAAAATCGGTTCAGAAGTTTTTTTTTTTTGCACAAAAAAATAAAAACCGATAAAAAATTCCCATTTTTTGAAATCGAATTACAAGGGTTCTAATGGTCACAGAAACTTTTTGATAAAAAAAAGGTCCTTTCGAAAAACGGCGAACAGGCCGAAAAATGGTCGTAGAGTATTTTTCCGGGGCTTAAATTACTTGTCATTAAATTCCCTACAAATCCATTGTCGTGACTTGTGGGAGAGATTCATTCACTTGGCTGTGAAACGCGTTTGAAAATCAAGCGTCGCGTTGCTTCGAGCGCTCGGGTAAGCTAGTGAAGGGGAAGTGGACGCGCGGTGGGGGAAGCCTCTCCCGCCGCAGACGCGCTGAACACTCCGTCGGTCATTAGTGATGCCACGGTTCCTGCTGAAATGCACCATTTGCTGTACATGCAAGGCGAACTGCATGTTTTGCTATACATAGCTGGTTGGCAAATAACGGAATGATGGATTAATTGCATCGGTTAGTTGTTCAGGATTACTAAGTCAGAGCAATAAGTAAAGACTAGCAGTTTTGTGCGTTACAGTCTGTTCCAAATTGGTTATGCATGCATTGGTATCTCGGATATTGTTGGATGGAAAGACGGTTTAATCCAGGCAATATAGCAGAAAAGTGCTCATTTTTAAAAAGAGTCCTGAATAAGGTTTGTAATCAAAAATTGATTGTGTATGTTTTGGATAAAATCGGTATGTAGGAACCTTAGTAAAAAAAAATCGATACAAGTGCTGAAAACCGTTTTTTGCGGATCAAGGGACAAAAAATATTTTTTCGTAAAAAAAAAAAAAAGAAATAGCGTTGTAACCTTGAAAAAACGAAGAAAACGAGTCTCTGGTGATTAAAATCGGTTCAAGTTTTTGCACAAAAAAAATAAAAACCGATAAAAATTCCCATTTTTGAAATCGAATTACAAGGGTTCTAATGGTCACAGAAACTTTTGCTAAAAAAAGGTCCTTTCGAAAAACGGCTTGAACAAGCCGAAAAATGGTCGTAGAGTATTTTTCCGGGGCTTAAATTACTTGTCATTAAATTCCCTACAAATCCATTGTCGTGACTTGTGGGAGAGATTCATTCACTTGGCTGTGAAACGCGTTTGAAAATCAAGCGTCGCGTTGCTTCGAGCGCTCGGGTAAGCTAGTGAAGGGGGAAGTGGACGCGCGGTGGGGGAAGCCTCTCCCGCCGCGGACGCGCTGACAGAAGCCTGCGGCAGGAGATGCTTCCCCCACCACGCGTCTACTCGATTGCCCGAGCGCTCGAAACGGCGACGCTTGATTTTCAAACTCGTTTTTCAGCCGATTGAATGACCTCTCTGACAAGTCACGACAATGGAAGGGAATTTGACAAAATAGTAAGCTCAGGAAAAATATCTACGATCGGCTTGTTCAAGCCGTTTTTCGAAAATACCTTTTTTAGTTTTTTCGATTTATGCAAAAACTTCTTATTATTTCTGCATGAAATTTTTACTGCAGATGGGGCACGATCAAAAGCTACAATTTTCTGAGACGACTAAAAGTTTCTGCGACCATTAGAACCCTTGTAATTCGATTTCAAAAAATGGGCATTTTTCATCGGTTTAATTTTTTGTGCAAAAACTTCTGAACTGATTTTGATCACCAAAGACCCATTTTTTTCGTTTTTTCAAGCGCTATAACGTGCATTTTTTTGTTTTTACGAAAAAATATTTTCGTCCCTTAATCCTCAAAAAACGGTTTTCGGCACTTTTATCGATTTTTTTTACTAAGGTTCTACATACCGATTTTATCCAAAACATACACGAATCAATTTCTACAATGATTTTACCTAATTATTGCGCCGAAAAACCTTATTCAGAACTCTTTTCAAAAAATAAACTATCTAGCATGGACTAGTTAGATGTGGAGAAGTTTTAGAGAATGTTATGACCTTCTCGACTATGTTTTCAAATTCGATTTGTTCGTTCGTTCGAATCGTTTCTCGAGATAATTCCGAAAAATCTAAGGCAGCGCGTTTTAGGACATGTCTATAACTTTTTGATTACACATTTTTTGATATATCATTTTCTGACTTTATAGTTTCCAAGTGCATTGTTAGGACGCTTTTTTAAGATGTTTTCGTCGACATCATCAGAATATTTATGTTGTCATTTGTTTCTGATATAATGCCATTAATTGAGTTCCGTTTAAAAAAAATATGTTACCTAAACAGCTGCTATATATTTTTGTTTCTATTATTTTCTGACAGCGTATTCTGAAATTTCAGGAATATCAGGGTTATCTATCCTGAAAAAAAATCATAGCTCTGAAAATAATGGAGAAAAGGGATATGGAAATTCTTATGAAATCACTCTGTACAGTTACAAGACGATATAGTACTAGGCCACAGACGCAATACAAAATATATAAAACCTGTCAAAATAATTAATCTGTATTTGTATTTTGTATTTGTATTTATTTATTTATCCCGTAAGACAATATCTTAGGTATAGGACACGTCAACATAATGTATACAAAACATGAGTTAAAATACATATAAATTAAAGTTACAGATAATTATAAATGATAAGATTACACAAGTAAAATTATACAAAAGAATTATAGTAGAAATATTTTATATACTAAAATAAATAAAATAAGTAAAATAAATAAAGTAGTTATATATATATATATAACCTTTTGTTAGAATTCATCATCGTAGGCAAATCTAAGGTGTATTACAATTATCAAAATATTCTTGAACAGAGTATGCACTATATACTCAAAAGATATTCTTTAACATTTGTCTTAAAACCAAGGACAGTTTTTAAATGTTTATATGCTAATGGCAGATTATTATACAACTTCAGCCCCAAGACACTGGGGGCCTTTGAAGATATATTCAAACGTCTACGAGGAATATGAAAATTACTTTTATTGCGTGTATTATGATAATGTATCAACTCATTTTTGTCAAAGTCTTGTTGATTCTTGTAAACATACAGTAGCAGTTCTAAAATGTACACACTTGGTACAGGAAGAATTTTATAACTTTTAAAAAGGTTACGACATGAATGAGTTGGTGGTACCCCCATCATACATCTTATAATGCGCTTTTGTGCTACGAAAACGTCATGTGCATAAGAGGATCCTCCCCATATAGTGAGGCCATAGGTTAGTCTAGAATGTATTTGTCCAAAATAAAATAATAATAAACCAGGTATATCAAAACTTTCTTTAAAGGTTCTGATTTGAAAACATTTAAGAGTATAGGTTACTAGTGAGTCTACTACAATGATTTTTGAATGTGAGTGTTATCAAAATCTATACCCAGAAATGTTGTGAGGTCACTTTTTTCAACACGAATATTATTTATTTGTATATCTACGTCATGGATGTTACTATTTTGCCGCGTATGGAATGCCACGTAATTTGTTTTTGAAATATTCAGAAACAATAAATTGTTGTTAAACCAGCTACACAAATGATTGACGGTAGTATCAATTTTATTTTGAAGTGATTCATGAGACTTATCGGTGAACAGAAGAGTGGCGTCATCAGCGTATAATGAAACAAATGCCTCAGTAAGTATATTCCGGCAGCTCATTAATGTAGATAATGAACAAAATGGGCCTAATAGATCCTGCGTTTTACTTTATTATCTAAAATAGTTGACGTATGGCAGGTTATCCTATTTGCTTCCAGATAATTAATTCTTACCATTTGGTTCCTTTCATTAAGATAGGACGCCAAACCAATCATATGGTTTACCTCTTATTCCATATCCATATAATTTATTTAGTAAGATGTCGTGTTGAACACAGTCAAACGCCCGGCTTAGGTCACAAAAGATCCCAGTCGGACTGTCACCCCGTCAACTGCATCAATATTTTTCATAAAATGAATGTACCGCATCTGTGTTAACTGTATGCGTTTATTCTGTGGATGTAATACTTCAAATTGGTAGGTAATTCATTTTCTCAATCAGTGAATAATATGTTGAATTCGGAACAAAAAAATTGTTAAACATTGTAAGAGGATACGTTCGTTTAAGAGTGGTTTTAAAGTATTTTGTGAGGATTCCAACTAGAAACTTGTCAAAAAATAAAAAAAAATCAAAGTTGGCTAATGGTTTGAAATTTGACTACTTTTAATTTCTTTTTAAGAATACCTTTTACTTCTTTGACTACTTTTTAATTCTGAACAATTTTACTTGATAGAACTTTTCGATATTTTGCTTAGAAAATGCACTTCACCTACACATATAATAATTAACTTGCTCCTGAGCAAGGTCACGTCAAGTGGACCCCCCATTTTCCACTTGATCATAAAAATTAAGTCCATATATTTTTTCATAAGTAGTTGCTATGAAAAATTGATCCCAAACGATTTTGAAAAATTTTAATTTTAACAAAATTTTTTTTCAATGAAAATTTTAGGTACTTTTAATTAAAAATTAGATTTTAAATCAACCGTTAAAGATAAATTAATGAAATTTCAGGATTTACTGTCAAATATATATATTTTAAGAAAACATTAATAACTAAAAATTATTTGTTTATTATCATATTGTTAATTAACTTTTAACTTAACAAATGAAAATTTCATTGATTTCTCGGTCAAAATTTGAAGTTTTTTTTTTATCAGTCACATGCGTTATTTATCTAAGTTTCAGACTCCGGAAGAAAATTTCACTGCTCGCGATTAGTTTAAACAATATGAATTTATTCATCACAGCGCGCCGGGCGCCAAACGCTGTCAGAACAGCTGCGCAGCCGAGCGTCAAACTACATTGCAGCTTCGGTTAATTATAATTACAAATAACAATTAAAAATATAATTATCAAACGAATTGTATTATTAGTAATATTATTATGATTAATGCAATAAATAAACTCTATTATTAAACAAAAACAGAAAAAACTAACTAGTCATTAAATATTAAAATTTATGAACTTCTCGTAATCTTTATTTCATTTTTTTTAAAAACTCTGTTAGTAAAAACTTTCTCATCGTCCGATACAAGTTTACATTCCAATAATACATCATCCAACGGTTTAAAATAGTGGAATTGACGAGTATTTTTTATTGTAATTGCTCGTTCAAATCGTTGTTAATAATAATAATAATAATAATAATAATAATAATAATAATAATAATAATAATAATAAAATTCGGTTGATAATTATATTTTTAATTGTTATTTGTAATTATAATTAACCGAAGCTGCAATGTAGTCTGACGCTCGGCCGCGCGCTGTTCAGACAGCGCTTGACGCCCGGCGCGCTGTGATGAATACATTCATATTGTTTAAACTAATCGCGAGCAGTGAAATTTTCTTCCGGAGTCTGAAACTTAGATAAATAACGCATGTGACTGTAAAAAAAACTTCAAATTTTGACCGAGAAATCAATGAAATTTTCATTTGTTAAGTTAAAAAGTTAATTAACAATATGATAATAAACAAATAATTTTTAGTTATTAATGTTTTCTTAAAATAATATATTTTGACAGTAAATCCTGAAAATTTCATTAATTTATCTTTAACGGTTGATTTAAAATCCTAATTTTTAATTAAAAGTACCTAAAATTTTCATTGTAAAAAAATTGTTGTTAAAATTAAAATTTTCAAAATCGTTTAAGGGGATCAATTTTCATAGCAACTACTTATGAAAAAATATATGGACTTAATTTTATGATCAAGTGGAAAATGGGGGTCCCACTGACGTGATCTTCACTCTCCTGTCCATGGTACTTGATCCCAAAGGGTCAATTTCAATTCGAATTACTTGTCTTTTACAGCCATTTTATCACTTGTCCTAGGATATACAGTAGATGCGAAATTTTTATTGCAATATTTCTCTTGCAGCGCATTATGTTTTAAACAGCAGCTTAATTGTTGTATTTTACATTTCTTTGAAGCTTAAATTGAATTGCTAAAAAATGTTTTCGAGTCGATTTTCATAGCTTATTGATACCCCTCTTTTCAAGATTAATAAAACATAAAAGCAAGCAATCTAGTGCAAAAAAATACCAAATTCCAAATTTTCGTATAAAAAAATGTTAGATGGATATATGATATGAAATTGATTCATGATATGATACATGATATATCAAACCGATATACGTGTGTTTCAGTGTTTTTGTTCAGTTTTCAGCAGGACTTTAACACGTGATAGAACTTTTAAAATTAATATAAAAGCTAAAAAGTAAAGATAGGTGGTCAAAGGTTTCGAGACAGGATATTCAAATTAAATTCTAAAAACAGATGAGTTGACATTTTAATACCAAAACACAAATTTGAATGCCATACGTTGAAAAATGTTTAAGAAAATTTTAAAAATCTATTTTTAAAATTTAATTTCAATACCCCATAGCTCGAAAACTACGCCATTGAAGACCTATGTTTACATAAGCTTGTATTCTTGTAAGTTCTATCACGTGTTAAAGTCTTGCTACAGAAAACTGAAACACCCTGTAATTGTGTTATAAGAAATAATAAAAAAATTATATTACGCGGTGTGGCTATTAAATAAATGAACTCATGCTACTACCAGTGCGCTGCGAGCGTGTCGCGACAAGTTTGAACAGAACTGTGTGTGGTAACACTGCTCCACTCCTGAGCTCGCTGGACAAGCCAGTGGGTCGCTCAGTTAACTGTAGCAGTCATTTGAATTAGTCTACACACCAGCGACGCGTCAAATAGTTAAGTGTTCAGGTGGAGCAACTGGATTATAATGCCAAGTTTCTTCTTGAACTGGGAAAACTTTTAAAAAAGCTTTTGAAATGTTAAAAAATGTGCGGGAATGACTGTTATTCCCGCACACTAGTTCTCAAATGGTTTAAACTGTTTAAAGAGGCGTGAAACGACCGGAGACGATCCGCGACCCTGGACGGCCCTCAACGTCAAAAACGAACAAAAAATTGATAAATTAATCATGGTAAGATCATCGTCTATGCATCCCAGGGCTTGCTGAAATAACAGAATCGACAAAAAATGTGTTCACCAGATTTTGCACGAACCGTTCAATATGCGCAAAGTTTGCGCAAAAATGGTGCTATAAAACTCCTCAAAACTCCCGAGCAAAAGGAATCAGAATGAACATTTGAGCAGACATTCTAAACAACATTGACACTGATCCATGCTTGACATGAACCACGATGTCACTGAAGGGGACAAGATTCGAAAGTGTGGAAGCGGTTAAAGCCAAAAGCGACGGAGGTTCTGAACCAGCTGACGAAGCGGACTTCAGCGCCACTGCTTCCAACAGTGGAAAAGTCGTATGGAGCGGTGTAGAGATCACAAGGGAAGTACATTGAAGGCGAAAAAGTTCCTACTGAAATTGGTAATGAATAAAAAGTGTTATGACAGCAGTTCGGTTATTTAATAGCCACACCTCGTATAGTGGAATTTTTTTAAAGTTTTTGTTTGCACGATACCACACAAGAACCGTGTGTTTTTTGTTGTTATAGCGACAGTCAACGTGTTAAGAGGTTATTTGTCTTACTCTGAAGGCGTCTTGTACTCTCATCTCGTCAGATTTGTTTACACAGTCACTTCCGCGATGAAATTCGCACAGAACACAGAAATTGGCGCCGCAAAACAGAACCAACTCCAAACAATGGCTTTGGAATCCACTCGCAACGCACAGATTTGAAATTCAATCGAGAGACGCGAAAGGCATCCCGCCGAGTGGAGCGTTGACGATGCAGATGTCGGAAGGAATGGAGCCAGGCGGTCGGAATGATGTGGGTACTCACCTAGCCGCTGCCATGTCGGACTCCGCGGCCGGACTAAGGCGGGCGGTGCTGGAGTTCTGCCGGACTGGTTCTTCCACGGTGGACACCGCAGCGGCCGCTGCCGTTTCCGTCTATTTAGCCGACCGCGGAGGTCCTCGTCCCCGCCGCCGTCCCGGACGCCTGCTCGAGCACGCTGTCCACGCTTCTCTGCAAATAAAAACACCAGATAGTCGGTTCTAGGGATGGGCGATATGATATCGATATTTCAAACTATCGATATTTTTGTTTTGATATATCGATATTTTATATCGATATCGGAACTTAGGATATTATCGGATATCGATATATTTTATTCGATAAAGACATATCGCAATATTCTTTTCTTAAAATTTCAGAGAAAAAAAAACAAGAATTATTTTTTTTTTAATCCTAATTGCCATCTTAATCGCCCTTCGCCATATCAAAATTATTCCTTGTCTTGTTGATGAAAATTACGTTTATTATCGATGTTGACGCTAAATCGGTGTAAACGCCGTAAACGGTGTTTCGTTTCTAGGGAAACTGGGAAAAATACGATTGTATAGTCTTACTTCTTTTAAAACATGAGATAGAAAGAGAAGAAAGTGCTTCAAAACTGGAAACCTAATACACTTTAAAATGATGTTTAACCCCCATAAAGAGTGGCATGGTGGTTCGATGCTATGAAAGGATGTTCGGGAAAGTATATTTATATTCCTGGAATGCTCATATAGAGAAATTAGTCGGCGAGTGATTTTTATATGTGCAATACAAATGTGAATATAACCAAGAAAAATAGCTCCACCGAAAAGTGAGGTTTGGAAACACTTTATTCGCGAAGACGATAATTACGCTAGGTGAAATGTGTTCAGTAAAGGTCGCGACATCGAAACACACCAGTAATATGTGGTACACATGGAAAAACGCAGGATTTAATTATTTTTATTGCCATTTTTTTGCTATTTAAAAAAAAAGCAAATTTATATCGATATTTTTAATTATCGATATTTTTTAGCAATATATCGATAATTATTATCGCATCATTCGATATATTGCAATACTAAATATCGATAATTTTCCTTTCGATTGTAAACGCCGTAAACGGTGTTTCGTTTCCTAGAAACTGGGAAAAATACGATTGTATAGTCTTACTTCTTTTAAAACATGAGATAGAAAGAGAAGAAAGTGCTTCAAAACTGGAAACCTAATACACTTTAAAATGATATTTTAACCCCCATAAGAGTGGCATGAGTGGTTCGATGCTATGAAAGGATGTTCGGGAAAATATGTTATATTCCTGGAATGCTCATATAGAGAAATTAGTCGGCGAGTGATTTTTATATGTGCAATACAAATGTGAATATAACCAAGAAAAAATAGCTCCACCGAAAAGTGAGGTTTGGAAACACTTTATTCGCGAAGACGATAATTACGCTAGGTGAAATGTGTTCAGTAAAGGTCGCGACATCGAAACACACCAGTAATATGTGGTCGCACATGGAAAAACGCAGGATTTAATTATTTTTATTGCCATTTTTTGCTATTTAAAAAAAAAGCAAATTTATATCGATATTTTTAATTATCGATATTTTTTAGCAATATATCGATAATTATTATCGCATCATTCGATATATTGCAATACTAAATATCGATAATTTTCCTTTTCGATTCCCATCCTAGTCGGTTCACCTCGAGGTAAAGGCGCGTTTCACGGGTCAATTTAACCCGTTTCGGCCGAAAACGCCGCTCCCGGTACATCGCTCTTCAGCGCCTCATAACTAATACTATTTGCGACAGAATAATTTGACAGGGAGTAAAAATTTCTGAAACGTGTCACGGATTTTCCAACTATTTAGAAATTTGGAATGAGTTTCAAGGCGCATTTCAAAGTACCTGATGGTACTAAACTCTGCCTAAAATTTTTTCGAAAAAAAAAACAATTATTATAAAAGTTATGAACAAATGAAATTTTATGCAGCGATTAAAAAAAAACATTTTTTATCTCGAAATGGAAGGCTCTAATCGAAAAATTTATAGGACAACTTTTTTTCGGAAGGCATCGAACTTTTTTGGGAAAAAATTGTTAGAACCTTAAAAATGGTTAAACAAATAAAAAAAATATTGTTTATAATAAAAAATGCTGAGAATTCAATGTTCTCCATCACTTATTTAAATTTTCTTTTTTTCTTAATACTCGTTATACATTTCTAGATATTTAGAAAACAAAAAAATTTTGGGATCGCTGTTTGCAAATAAACTGCACGCTGTTTTGTTGGACGTTACGCCCGCGCGCTGTACCAGTGCTCGCGCCGTATACGCGTCTAAACTTGAAAAAACCTGTGATTTGTCGTTTCTCAACTGTTTTATTAAATGAGTTAGCTTTTCTAAGCTTATTGCAACCATGCCTCGAGGTAATCGTTGTTGCCATACTTTAAATAAATCGAAATATAAATGTGTGTATAAAAATGTGATGCGAGTGACGAATAATTTGGAATGCAAAGTTTGTTTCCGCTTTGAAACTATGTGTGTGATGAAATGTATGTATTGAAACTATGTGTGTGATTCCTATAAACATTCAATTAACAACAATAAACTGGATTCGACTACGTAAGTTTTTTAAATTATATTTGATCGAATTTTAACGATGATTATTATTTAACAAGCAATGGAAGAATTCGGATTAACTTCAGACATTTGACTTACAGCTTGTAAGATTTTCAGATTCAAAGTTTCGGTAACAAAGCCAACATTCCGTTAATTCCAGTATTAAAGTTATGAATGTTCAATATTCATTTTGGAATGTATTTAGTACAAATATAATCGAATATAATATATTGTTTAAAAAAGATTATTGAATTTCTTCTAAAATCATCAACATGTATGTATCTTATTAATAAGTTAACAAGTGATTCAGCATAAAGTTTTACTTTTTAAATACCTAACGCTTGTGTAGCCGCAGCGCCAGACCCGCGCGCGGTTGCAACGTCCATCAAAACAGCGTGCAGTTTATTTGCAAACAGCGATCTCAAAAAAATTGTTTTTCTAAATATCTGGAAATGTATAACGAGTATTTAGAAAAAAAGAAAATTTAAATAAGTGATGGAGAACATTGAATTCTCAGCATTTTTTTTATTAAAAACAATATTTTTTTATTTGTTTAACTATTTTTTAAGGTTCTAACAATTTTTTTCCCAAAAAGTTGAATGCCTTTCGAAAAAAAGTTGACCTATAAAATTTTCGATTAGAGCCTTCCATTTCGAGATAAAAATGTTCTTTTTAATCGCTGCATAAAATTTCATTTGTTCATAACTTTTATAATAATTGTTTTTTTTTCAAAAAAAATTTAGGCAAGTTTAGTACCATCGCATTTCAAAGTATGAAATGCGCCCTCAATCCACATAGTTGGAAAATTCGTGACACGTTTCACAAATTTTTACTCAGGGACATATTTTTGAAGTTTAAGTCATGCCCTTTCCGATGGTGTCAGTGAAATTCCTCTAAAAAATTATTAATTATGAAAAAAAATTTTTTAAAAAAAACACGGTTTTGCACACATTTTTTAAGTCAAATTTTCAGGGGATTTCCGGTTTGCAATGGACCTGGAACCATTGTACATATCTGGAACATCAATGTACATATTTTGTTGATTTTTTTAGGCGCTGATATCGCTATATTTTTTCTAAGTAGGCTTGTGTCAACTTTGTCAAATTTACATATCATTAAATTATTTTGATTGAGCTCAACATGCCTTAGGTCAATGTCGCTGGTTTAAGAGATATATCGCGTTCAGTTTATTTCAACAAAAATACATTGAACCTTAAATGCAAAATAACTTAAAAACCGATAGATTTAGACGACCTAAACAAGAGTACCTACCTTTTCTCTGTGGAATTGAGCGTTCTTTTAGATTCTCGACTTGTTTTACGCATGACTCAACAGATAAAAAAAATGTTTTAATTTACCTAAATAATACGGCGAAACTAGCGCCCTTTAGGAGCAACGTCAAAATAAACTTAAAATTCGTGATTCTCACAAAAAACATAAAACTACCAATTTTCAGATTTATACTAACAAAACTTTCTTAATTATTGAGAAATTTCGGAATAAAATTTAAACTTTGAACACGCTGTATCTCTTAAACTATCACTCATAATATTTTGGCGTCTGGTATCTCCAGTTTAGTCTTGTCCCATTCTTTCTGACTCACCCTGTATAAATCAAAAAATTAACCCACGTCAGTATCTGACCATTTAGTGAGACATTGTGAGTATTTATTAGCTGTTTGTCAATAACACAGGTCTACAAAAAACAAAAATCTGCTCAGGTACTAAACCTATCAAATCCGAAGTGTTTTTTAGTGCTGAAACCGAACTTTTAACTCTTAAGAAAACTTTATGCCTCGTAGATTCTCCGTAAATCCCGGTTTTTGTTGTCAAAATGCGATTTTTTTGAAATATTAATTTCAGCAGATCCGAGACTGTTGTGTTGTATTACATGACATTTGTTGACAGTTTGAAATTATCTACCTTGCATTGGCTCTAATAGTGGTTTGTGTCTCTTTTGAGCTTCAAATTTGTATCTTGAAAAAGTGTTATTTTCAGAGCAATCAAAACCGCAATTATTTTCAGAGCAATCGAAATGCTAAAACAGTTAAACAGCTGCTGTCAAGAGTTATAGTTCAGTACATTTTAGGAATTGACCCAAAAATTTCGGATACATTTTCTCTTTTGTTGCTCATTCGAAAGGGTCTCCCATAGGAACCTTAACCCTGAATTTGCGCATTGTCCAAATTGCCCCGTCCGCCGCCATCTTGGATTCTGTTTTTTTTTCAACCGCTCATATCTCGCGTTTTAATAATCCCACAGCAATCGTTCCGATGTCGTTGGACTCTTCAGGATTTACTCTTTCGCCCGCCAATCCACGCTCGAAGTTGCGCCGCTTATTATCGTGCTATTTTGAAGCCTCTAATCACAAAACATACATATAGGATTAGAAGCGCTACCTACTGCTTAATTGATGGCAACACACTGACAGTTCTATATGGCACAGCGCGGGCTTTTTAAAAATACTTACTTCTTTATATTTTTACTTTTAAAACTCGATACTTTGTAAAATTAAGAAAAGCATCCTCCCTCAAATTAGGGAGGAACCCTTTCTTTAATTTCACATAGCATTCAAAGTTTAAAAGTAAAAATAATAATTTTATCTCTGATATTTGATGTTTTCAGTTATAAAATTATATTTTCACTATTAGAAAGAAACAAAAAAAATTATAAGGATAATTTATTAACAAGATATAACAATAGAACATTATTTACATAACAATACCATTAGATGTTATAGTATAAAGCAGTTTGTATCAATCTTAGTCAGGTTCCTTTCCTTTCACCTGTTTAGCATGGGTGACCCTACCAGTAGCATTGCATGCTACCGCTGGCTTAGCTCGTAGGATCATTGGAACACGCAAGCCACCTCATCCACCTAAAATTTAGGTTTCGTCAAGATGGTGATACCGCGAGGTTGAAAAAATTGGGCGTTATATTTATGGTAACACGTAATGCATAAAACTTTAACCGGAAACTATAAATGATGAACTATTTCACAATAAAAAATGATGTGACATAAATTGCAAGTATTATCCTGATTTAAAAACAAGTTCTGCAAATTACGTAATACCAGGTATAAATAACTAAAATGAAAAATTATTCTAAAACAAAAATATCAAACTCCTGGTATTGCCAAGAAATAAAAATTATATATAACATAACATTCTGAAACTTTCGCCAAACATAGGCAAATAAAATGAAAAAAAAAAAACAATAACAATAAACAAAAAATAAAATTCTATCAACATAAACTAAATATTCTGATAATAAATAATAATTGTGTTAATAAATATAACACAAAAACAAAAGTCTCCCTCGGCTCAAAAATTTGGTATTCGCCATTGTCTTCTTTGGTTCATCATTTTACTAAAAAGTCGAGTTCCAAATGGACTCATTTAGAACTCGAAATAAACAAAAAAAAAAAAAAGAAAAATGTAATTAGTTGGTGTAAGATAAGTAGACTGTAATTGGCTTTACATTTTTTTAATTTTTTGCATGTCCACTACTGAATTGTCTAATGCCTTTTTTTTATTTGATCCATTTATAAGTTGTAAGTCTAATACATTTATCTATAATATCGTTTACACAATCATGATGACTAAGTATGCTTATATTATTTATCAGTTTTATTACAGCAATACAACAGGTATATAAATATTTAAAAGAAAAGCAGGCTTAGTACAAAGTAAAATACTTTTAATTACATGCAAAAAAAAACTTACCTGTTGTTTACATGTAGATAGTGTTTTGATGTTAAAACTGTTAAAAGCGTCGTCACTACAAAAGTAGATTTAGTTAATATTTATCTAATAAAGTAATAAATACTACATGGTTGAAATTTGTAATGCCGGCCGGCTAGTATTACAATTTTAGATGAACAAAAAGTATTACTTATGCATTAAATACAACCTTAAACATTACTCGTAAAAATCTGGATTATCCCATAGGATATTTAGCATGGGAATATCCTATAGGATCTTTATTTACAGAATTTAAAGAATAACACCATTCTCCCTCACAAAACAGAAATGATGAAAATAATAAACAAAGACCCAATCTGCCATACATATAACACAAAATTAACTAACAATAAAATTGTTCACGATTGTCATCTCTCTTGCACATATGAGAATTGTATTTCACTATGTTACTTTACGGTTATTATTTTTAGCAGTAGGGCCAAAGTTGTCTGCACCAAACATTACTAAATCAAATGACAAGGTGGGATGGCGTGATGTTGCGATATTTGCTATCCAACTTTCAGCCCCGTGCCTCTAATATAGTGGCGTCTGTGAGTCGGAAAAAACCCTGAAAAAAATTATCTGGATTTGCCCGGATCGAGAGTACCACCCCCGCCTCGTTTTCGGAGGATGCTGAGCACGGTGGTGGTGTTGAAGATGACTTCCGACCCTCACCAACCCCTCCATCGATCAAAACTCACCTCCAGAGGAGGTGATTTTTTATTTCTTTTTATATCAGCGACAAAACGTCTGTCCCCCGTTTTCGAGGGTGCTGAACACGGTAGTGGTGTTCAGTATCCCTTGCGACTCCCCACTAACCCCTCCACCAGCCAAAACTCACCCCCGAAAAGTATTTGTCTTATATCAGCGGCAAATGTCTCCCGCCTCCCCCCACCCGTTTTCCCCCCAACCGTTTTCACAAGGGATATTGAACACAACCACCGTGTTCAGCATCCTCGAAAACGGGGGGACAGCTTGTTTTGTTGCTGATATAAAAATAAATAAAAAATCACACACAAAATATTAATTAATTAAAACTACAGTCAAATATATTGTTTCAGCATGTAGCAGCAGCCGTAGACTTGAATGTTTCTATGGTTAATACTACTTCACAAATAGCAAACAACAATGAACTTTTAAAATCGCCTAGAAGGCTTAATCCTACCAGGAGTGTTACAAATACTGTAGCATTGAATACAAGTGCTATTTGTAAGAATTCTAATAATTCATATTTATGTACAAAAAACCTACACTGCACTATTTGTAACAGGAAATGGTGTTTGTAGCAATAGTTGTTATAAAAGTAACGATTAACCTGCTCAAAAGGCGCAATTGCACGATACAATAAAAAAAGTAGAACAATCTCCTTCTGCTCACATTTGCCCAGATTCCAATTTTTTTGTGGGTATAGTGAAGTTCCAGTAAACATCAACCTGCTAAAAATTGCGCATTTACACGATACAATAAGTTGTCCCAAATTTATATGAACAAGACAATTATAGTCTTGTTATCCTAACATGACTGTACTATGTAATTTGATAAATAAATAAATAAATAAATAAACTCGGTTCTATGTAATTTGATACGTCGTCATATTTAAATTTAAATCGGCGAGTATTTCAGTAAACTGGCTTACAACAGAAGAGTCGTTAAATCTGCAGTTTTGACAACGGAAAATGAATAATCGCGGTGCAGTTCGATAACTCTATTTGATCGGCGTATTTTTCAATTAAAAGTAAATCGCATTTCGATTAAAACCGCAGCAAAATTCGTCCGCAGCTACCGAAAGAGAAACGACAATTTGTGTAATTAATTTTTGTGGCTAAAATTCTCGGAAATTATTCACGTTGTTAACTCCTCGAAATAAATTGTGTTCCCATGGCATTAGTGAGACAAAACACATTTTCAAAACAGCAGTGGACTGTGGTGGTTATACTACATATCTGGGTTATAAAAAATGGTTTTTATGAGCAATAGCCGAGGAATATATTAATTAATTGTTTCATACAGAATATACACATACAGGGTGTCTACTTGTACTTATGTACAGATCTATATAATCCTCATTTTTCAAGATAATCGATTATATTTTTGAAAGGGAATCAAGAAATTCTTCTGCAATAACATTTTTATACCTCCGAAATTCAATAATGTTTATCACGCACACAAGTTTATGAATGGTTTAAACGGTTTAAAGAGGGACGTGAAACGAAACGATCGAAGACGATCTGCACCCCGGACGGCCCTCAACATCAAAATGGACGAAAACATTAAAAAAATAGGTAAATTAATTTTTGTGGCTAAAATTCTCGGAAATTATTACACGTTGTTAACTCCTCGAAATAAATTGTGCTCCCATGGCATTAGTGAGACAAAACACATTTTCAAAACAGCAGTGGACTGTGGTGGTTATACTACATATCTGGGTTATAAAAAATGGTTTTTATGAGCAACAGCCGAGGAATATATTAATTAATTGTTTCATACAGAATATACACATACGGGGTGTCTACTTGTACTTATGTACAGATCTATATAATCCTCATTTTTCAAGATAATCGATTATATTTTGAAAGGGGAATCAAGTAATTCTTCTGCAATAACATTTTTATACCTCCGTAATTCAATATGATCCTTTGGCAATTATTTATACGAGGTGTTTTTTATAAACTATCACAAAGTTGAGTAAAATATTGAATTTGAAAGCTGCTAGACGAGTCAAGTGTGCAAAAAATATAAGGGGTTATTCCATATGCAATCGTCTAATTGAAGAAGCCGACCCATTTTAGATTTTGCTGTAACTTTGAGGACTCTTCTATAGGGTCCCAAAGAACAAAATTTGTCGGTCTGTGTTATTGTAGTATTCATAAAACGTTTATTTCGGGTGAAGCACTGCATCCTGTATATCATAAAATGCATTTAAACCTATAACTTATTATATTTTGACCTTTAACTGGAAAAATATAAACTCCTGTTCAAAATTAACGCACCATTATAAATTTACCGAAATTTTGTTGCTACTTTTTTTCGTAACCAGGAGTCGGATGTCAATGATTTTTTTGCATTGCAGGTTTGTTTCTTGACAATGTCACTATACTTCTTGTTTGTGATAAAACGTTAATTTTCGGTTTATACCGGGCGTCATAAAAATAGTGTGTTTTTTTCATAAATTTGTAACATCCTGTGGGGTATACCAGTAACTCTAACATGTCGCAATTAAAATCAAATTGTAGCCCCATATTTCCTTAACATTTTGTTTCTTTATTCACTTTATTATCTCTATTATTAAAGGAGATACGCTGCCTTTTAGCTCAATGTGTTTTTATTCATTCTTGCTATCGCATACAGTCGTGTTTAAATCAAGTTACCTTATTATTATTATTGACCGATTTACTGCAATATTATAACAAATCGTAGATGGCTTATGTCATGATGGATTAAAGCTTGACAGTTTCAAAACCTTTTCTGATAATGAAAAGTCAGAAGTCTTTGTCATTATCGAAAGATAAGTTAAGTTAAAACCCTTAAAATTTAGAAACATGAATCGACCACGTAATTTAACGAATGATGAGTGTGTAAGAGCATTAACTTTAGTAGAAGAAGGACGAAGTATGCGTTATGTGGCCAATCTATTAGATGTTAACCATTCCACAATTAGTCGTATGATTAGAAGATACAGGGAAACAGTATTGTACTCTAGAAGACAAGGGCAGGGAAGAGAAGAAATTGACGAGTCCAAGGGATGAGCGGTTTCTCCGTCAAATTGTTTTTAGGAACAGAAAAAGCACAAGTAAGGAGGTTAGCAATGAACTTCAAAATATAAGAAATGTTATGATTTCCGCTCTGACTGCCAGAAGACAGGATTAGCTCTGAAGCCAAAGGAAGCAGGATTAGCTAGTAGGAGGTCTGCAGTTAGACCACTACTTACAGCAGCACATAGAGTAGCCCGATTAAGATTTGCTAGAAATCATGCAAATTGGACTGTCGACGACTGGAAACAAGTTTTGTTTTCCGATGAGACCAGGAGTAAACTTGGAAATCTTCAGATAGTCGTGAAAGGGTATGGCGAAGACCTGGAGAAAGATTTGCTTCCTGTAACATCGTGTCGAAGGAACCATTTGGTGGTGGGTCTAAAATGTTTTGGGGAGGTATTTGCTATAATGCCCGTACAGAGTTAGTACCAATTCGTCCAAGGTCAATGAATGCTCAAATTTACTTGGAAAATATTGTTCAAGATCACGTAATGCCTTTCGCGCCGTTTATAGGGGATCGGTTTATTTTCGTGCAAGACAATGCTCGCCCTCATGTCGCACGGCCAGTTTTGGAATACTTAAATCAGGTCAATATTCAGGTGATCGACTGGCCACCGCGGAGCCGGACATGAATCGTATAGAGCATCTTTGGGATGCTCTAAAAAAATCTGTTAGACGTCATTTACCCGCACCGCAGAACCTTCAGACCTGGAAAACGTTGTTCTTTTGGAATGGGAAAACATTCCTCAGGAAAGGATTCAGCAGCTAATAAGAAGTTTACCACGACGAATGCAGGCAGTTATCCGATCCAGAGGCGGTGTTACACGTTATTAGGTTTCTAAAAACTTGATGTTTTGTTTGTATTCATTAAAATGAATAAACTTGTTTCATTTAAATTTACATTATTAATCATGCATAAAATTGAAAAAGGCGGCGTAGGTATCTCCTTTAATAATAGAGATAATAAAGTGAATAAAAAAACAAAATGTTAAGGAAATATGGGGCTACAATTTGATTTTAATTGCGGTATGTTAGAGTTACTGGTATACCCCACAGGATGTTAGAAATTTACGAAAAAAAAAACACACTATTTTTATGACGCCCGGTATAAACCGAAAATGAACGTTTTATCAAAAACAAGAAGTATAGTGACATTGTCAAGAAACAAACCTACAATGCAAAAAAAAATCATTGACATCGGACTACCGGTTACGAAAAAAAGTAGCAACAAAATTTCGGTAAATTTATAATGGTGCGTTAATTTTGAACAGGAGTTTAGATAATAACCACTTCCACGTTATTCTTTAAGTAGCACTTTTTAATTTACCGACAAAAATCGCTAATTAAATATTGAAGACAAGCGTAGCGCAAAAAAGTTTTCAAGTTTAGAGACCGATTTAGGCATGCATTAGCAATCAAAGCTTTTCGTACCTTGTACAAGTAAAAATTCGGCACGAAATTGGGAATACTTTCATTTCGTCAGTGGACGATAATGAGCATCGTTACTGGAGTGACTTTATTCACTTTGAGTTTGTGCTCCAAAGCGCGTACTTTGATACACAGCCGAAATATAGAAGGATTTCTGCTGGTATTAATTTAAGCTACCCACTAATTACTATCCTTTATTAACGTCGAATATGCATTTATACAGTTTTTTTATATACTTTTTGTTTTCAAACTTGAATGTAAAACCCCTATTTTTTAATGGAAAATTATTGTTTCCTTTGTATGTATTCTATGACATGTTGTTTTAGAATGTTGGAGTTTTGTCCCATTCAGTTTCATTACAATTTGAACAGATTTTAACACATATTTTGAAATTTTCTTTTATCTCATCCTTTAATTGTACTAAGTAATAAAGCACTTAAACAATGAAAACATAAATTATTTTTCTTAAGAGACTTTGCTCTATTTTACTTTCTTTAACTACAAAAGTAGATGAAGTTCTTTTAACTTCATTATACAGGATATCTCAGATTTTTTTGTCTACGTTATATCTCAGTACATGAATAATAAAAAAATTAGAAAAAAATTAAGGTTGCAGTATCTGATGAATTATACTAATTTCAGTAAAGCTGTAGTCTGTTATGGCAAATTTCATCAGAGCGTTACTTAGTAATTGGCACTAATTATGTTTTTCAAATGACACCATATACCATGTTTAGGCCTATGTATCAAGTTTGAGGTCGATATTCCTCAATTTAGTGTTTCCATTCTTTTAATTCCATTTTTAAAATAATCTTTTGACTTTTGAAAATACGAAGTCGCAACAAGTTTGAACAGAACTGTGTCTGGTGACTGTTTCCCCACCCTGAGCTCTCTGGACAAACTAGTGTGTCGCTCAGTTTGACTGTAGCAGTCGTTTTAATTCGTCTACGCACCAGTGACGCGTCGAAGAAATGTTAAGTGTTAAGTTAAGATGGAGCAACGAGTTCATCTCACACTTTCTTGTTAAACTGGGGAAAATGTTTACAGAAGCTTATGCAATGTTAAAACAAGTGTACGGGAATGAATGTTTATCACGCACACAAGTTTATGAATGGTTTAAACGGTTTAAAGAGGGACGTGAAACGAAACGATCGAAGACGATCCGCACCCCGGACGGCCCTCAACATCAAAATGGACGAAAACATTAAAAAAATAGGTAAATTAATCCGCGAAGATCGTCGTCTAAGCATCCGAGGGCTTACTGAAATAACAGGAATCGACAAAGAATGTGTTCGCCAGATTTTGCATGAATCGTTCAATATGCGCAAAGTTTGCGCAAAACTGGTGCCAAAACTCCTCACTTCCGAGCAAAAGGAATCAAGAATGAACATTTGCGCTGACATTCTAAACAACATTGACGCTGATCCAGGCTTGTTAGACACGGTGACATTCAAGGGGACAAGATTCGAAAGTGTGGAAGCGGTTAAAGCAAAAGCGACGGAGGTTCTGAACCAGCTGACAGAACCGGATTTCCAGGCTTTCAACAATGGAAAAGTGGTATGGAGCGGTATAGAGATCGCCAAGGGGAGTACATTGAAGGCGAAAAAGTTGCTAATTGGTAACGTGGCCAATTGGAAGGCCATGCCATCTTTCTTATTTCATGAAAACCATAGGTGCTGGGTTGTTCATATAAAGTATGTTTTCCATATTTTGAGTGCATATCCAAAAATGGTACATCTAAAAAAAAAAACACCTAGGATTTCGTTTTGTAATTTTTCGTCACAGATAACGTTAAGATCACGTGTTGTCAGCAAAACAGTCGGGTTCTGTGTATTTATATGCCTCTACAATTTTCTATGGCCACTGGGGTACTTTTTTTGGCGACTATTTGTTGGAAATCCCTAAAAAAAATTCCCTTAAAATATGAGCCCTTAATATTAATATTAAGTACTCGCCCTCAGCGTGTGAAGATTTCCCATTTAAAATACACGTAAACCAGAGTTTTTTTTAATCTCTATAACTCAGCGGAATTTTATGATATTCCAATGTATAAAAAAGCAAATTACTCTGGATTAAACGATCAATAAAACTGCCCATTGCGATAACTGTAACTTACACCGGTGAGACAATACAACTCAATTTTATCAGGAATTTTTGGATATTTCGTTGTTATTTCATATATGGCTGTAGCTACAGGAAAAATGTAAACGACAAAGTTGTAGCAAATTAAATTTACTACAAAAAAGCTTCTGTGAACCGAGTCTCTATTATTAATATTTCTCGAGATATCAGCCATTTATGAAATAAAAACGAGAAATCCAAAAATTCCTGAAAAAATTGAATTTAGTGACCTGTACTGTCTCACCGAGGTAAGTTACAGTTACGTTGCAATGGGCACTTTTATAGATCGTTTAATCCAGAGTAATTTTGCTTTTTAAACGTTGAAATAGCATAAAATGCAGCTGAGTTATAGAGATTTAAAAAAACTCTAGTTTACGTGTATTTTAAATGGCAAATCTTCACATGCTGAGTGCGAGTAGGTACTTAATATTAGTATTAAGGGCTCATATTTTGAGAAATTTTTTTTTAGGTATTTCCAACAAAATTTCGAGACAGGAGTGAAAAAAAAAATAGTCGCCAAAAAAAGAACCACCCTAATGGCCATACTGAATAAGAATATTGTGAGATGCAGAATTCTTATCAGCCTGCTGTTTATAAACTTTGTTAGGATTTATGATTGATACATGGCTATTGGATTACGCCGCCGCCTGTCAGCATTTAGTCGGGACCATTCCGAAATAGAACGCTGCCTGGCTCACTTGGCCGCAATTACAATTATCTTACGATTGGCTTTGTTAAGTATAGTGGTTCTAATTTTAATTGAAAATGATAAATACGCCTGGGGAACAAAAAAAGCGGTGCAAGTTTATGATTCCATGGGCGTGCATATATCTTTTATAAATTCGAAAATTGTGAATTTTTTTCATTTAAATCAATATAGGAGATTAAATTAGCCTGCATATAAAACTCTTAATATTTGTAATATAATTTGCTGTAAATAATGCTCATTAGCCAGACAATCTCAAAAAATTGTCTGTGTTAATAAACCTAGCTGAAATACACGTCACTGGCGTCTTAGACAAGTAGTTTAAGTTCTAATTCATAAAGTCGTAAATCATTTTAACGACATCGTTAAAATTTTATGGCACAGTGGACCGAACAAATATTAGCAATGTATTATATGCAAAGTGGTTTATCTACAGTGGTTTCCGTTGCGCCACCAGTGGCCGACTGGTTGGCCAGCCAGGGCGTTGCCGGCTCTTTAAAATTTTCTTGAGTATAGTAATATACATAAAGTTGTTTTAATTTATAATTATTTTTTCCAGCGTTTTTAAAGCTTTATTTTAATGCTAACTAATAAATTTATATCTATGTATTTTTTTAAAAATAATTCCAAACTAGCTTTCTAAGAACGTCACGAACTAACAGTTTACTGAAGTATGAAGTATACTTGTATAGTGAGCTTAGCAATTTTAGAAAATAAATCTGGCAACCTTGCTTTTTTCTACCTATTTTCAATTTAGAATGGAAAGATAGTACTTGTAATTACCGCAGGTAATCGGTAGTAGTATTGTTTGTACATGTTAGTAGCCGGTAGCACTGTTTATGTCTAAAAACCAATAAACTGTGATAAACAGACATTAAGACATAAATAAACGAGTGTTGATACGACGGAGTGTTGTTTTTTGTTATTATAAAACTAACAATATCATCACAGAAAATCGCATTGTCTGCTGTTGAAATACTCGGCAAGCTGACCTTACGCAGATTGACGTGAAATAATACATAAGTTTCGTAGTAGGCACTGACTAATAATTGAACTGGTGGGTCTCGTGTAATAAACTTGTCAGCCCACTCGACCCGCTAAGTGGGAATATATTGTCTTTACATTTTGGGGTAGGCATTGGTATTGATTATTCTGTGGGTCGTGTGATAGCTGGTGTATTAGTACTTATTATTATTACCCTGCAGCTGATTGTACTACCAATTATAATAACACCGCTGGCAAAATCGCAATTTTCCGTAAAATGTATATAATGTCTACGGTCCGAAAAGTGTGCTAAAATGCAGGGTCCGGACTCGTAATTCGTCATGTCATTGACGGAAGGACATAATGAGAGTTTTGCATAAATTTTATAACACAATATAAGAAAAAACAATTCGGAAAGAAAATCGGAAACCATAAAACTGGACCTGTTAGTCTTTTTTTAATAAAACACACTATATATTATTGCAAATCCTGATTCCTCAAATTTTTCCCTTTTCAAAAATAAACTGCTCGTCAATATTAGCGTAACACTCTTTAGATGAGCGCCGTTTTCGTTCTGTTTGAGCAAAGGGACTTTCGGTTTTGAAAATTCCGGTAGCCTATAGGGTTGTTTTTAATTCCCCGAAGTCGATACACTGTGACTTAAAAGGTTCGCCGTGCGCAACCCAAAAACCAACTCTATGTCGAAATTTGAATTCGCAAGATTTTGACGACAACTTCGGAGTCCTACAAGATGGACTAAGAAGGACGCTGTCGTGTAAAAACCCTATTTTGGCACACATCACGACCTCCCCAACAAGTTCTGAGCATTTGGTCGCCGCCCCACCCTTTTCAACCCATTTCCAGCCCCTGTGATTCATCCCTCTGCGGTTATGCTGGGTTTAGCATGCTCTGACCACTGGTTGGCGATTTCATTGAGCCAAATGCTGCTGAAATCAATTCGTCTGGAGTGTCACAACCAATTTTCATCCGCAGACCATTCAAACATCCCTCCAGACCATCGCAACACCTACTCCCCATCCACCCCTCTAGTTCCACCACTGTTGGACGCTACGTGGAGCAGTCGTTTGGTCTCTAATTCATGTCCTAGCATCACATGAAGTATCTTGAAGTTGACTGGACTCACTGAGGACCGTCGATCGAGCGCCAAAAAGTAAAATTCCACCCCCAAGCTACCCCTTGCAAATTTGCTACGTTGTGGGGATGTAAGCAGGTCTCTACACGTGAGATGACTTACAAAGAGTTCTTGAGTAAGCCTGAACCCATTCCGGCCACTCCGAGCAGAGTTATTTCCTATTAAAGGTTAAAATTGTCCACCCTGTATATCGACGATTGCCCCTTGTCATGACCACTGAGGGCCTACAGCAGGGTTCAACAAATGTGATTGGTAATTAAAATAGGCTTTCGCAACCACTTAATATGCTAAAGTGCAAATTTTGAGTGCAGACTACCTAGAAAAAAAAATTCCTCATTCTATCGTGTTGGTTCAACGTCGAATGGAAAACTCATTCAACACATCTCGACGTTTCACCGATCATACGAGTTATGTAAATTAAGTAATGAGACTGTCAACGTAGCACCACTGCAACGACGGGACTTAGAACGGAGGTAGGTTAACATGTAACGCACCTTCAATACAAGTTTGAACTTGTTAGAATCATATGTTTGTTCTTTGAGACTGTTTTTCGTAAACCGTTTTTTCTAGTGTGTTTTAAAAATGAGTGACATTAATTTTGAGCAACGGTATGCTATCAGGTTTTGCTTCAGACTTGGACACAGCGCAACGGGAACTTTTGCAAAACCTCAACACGCCTACGGAAACAGTGTTTTTCAAGAACTCGGGTTTTCCGGTGGTTGAAGGCATTCTCAGAAGGAAGAGAGTCGATTGAAGATGAACCACGCAGCGGAAGGCGCGTCTTCATCTTCTAGAACCGATGAAAATGTCGATAGAATACTGGATCTTGTGCGTTCAGATCGTCGGTTGACGATAAGAATGATTGGGGAAGGGTTGAATTTGAATCACACCACTGTTCATCAGATTTTGACTAACGAAGTGGGGATGAGAAAAATCTGCGCAAAAATTGTCCCAAAATGTCTTTCTCAAGAAAAAAAGGACATCAGGAGAGAAATATGTCTTGACTTTTTGGAATCGACTGAAAATGATTCCCATTTTATGGAACGTGTCATTACTGGTGATGAGATTTGGGTGTTTGAATACGACCCGGAAACCAAGCGCCAAAGCATGGAATGGCACACTTCAAGCCCTCCAAGACCCAAAAAAGCAAGGATGAACAAGTTGAAAATCATATGCTTGCTTTTTTGGTAGCCAGGAATGTCCTCATAGAGTTTGTGCCTCCAAATCAACACTTTTACAGAGAGGTTTCTAAAAAACTTCGAAAAAGGGTCATGCGTGTGAGACCAAACATCAAGGACAACTGGATACTGCATCACGACAATGCGCCTTATCACACAGCCATTTCAGTAAACGAGTTCTTAGCCAGTAAAAACATTTCTGTGGCTCCTCAGCCTCCTTATTCACCTGACTTGAGTCCTTCTGACTTTTCTCTTCTCCAGATTGAAATATCACCTCAAGGGACTTAATTTTGGGATCATATAAAACATTTAAACGTCTGTAACCGGCCAGCTGAAGGCTATTCCAGTGAGTTCCAGTATTGCTATGAGGAATGGAAGAACCGTCTCCACCGTTGTGTGGCTTCCCAATGAAGTTATTTTGAAGGAGACAATACTGAACTGTAATTCTATTCGAATAAAAAAATTTAAAAATCAGTCCCATTTCATAATTTACACACCTCGTACTGTCGACTTCTTCAGAAGCTACTCTGATCGCTGTTGTTGTCTGTTCTTTTCTTCGTTATCTTCGGGTTTCCTCGTTTTGCTGGTCAGACAGTGAAGGTTAAAGACACAAACAACTCCGTATACAAAACTAGGAATGATTCGGTAAGGAATTGAAAAAACTCAAACTGTCATCCACAACCCCCTATTTCACTCCCTTCGGGGGTGGCGGATCAAAAAAAAAAGCTCTTACAATCGAATTACAGACACAAAAAATGATTGCGTACAAAATGTGGAACGGTTCGGTAAAGAATTTAAACTCAAAATTTCATCCCCAACTCCGATTTTGACCCTTCGGTAGTGGTAGATCCAAAAAAATCTTCGGAATTAAGGGGTCTTTTCTGGTTACAAATTTTCAAAAAATCGAAATTTTTTTAACGGATTTTACTAATAAATATCTTCAAAAACATGATACAAAAGGGTTTATAGCGATATCTTAATTCTAAAATTATTTTTAAGCGTATACAGTGAGACTCTGTGAGAGAGCATTTTTCGACGCTCGACTGTTTCGATAATCTCGACTCCCCACCTGTTTTTAACATCTGCTTCGTTCTGATTCACTCTATACTATGATCTCTTTCTATAACATACAAATCGCTTGTTATTACACAACGTGTTAGTCTATAAGCGACATATATATTTTAATTTCCTTAACAAACATTTAAACGCGATTTTCTATTCTAGAAACCATGTTTTTTAGGGTTGATCGCACGATTTAAGAAAAACTACTTGACCAATTGCTCTGATTTTTGAATATGTTATTGTATACATTTATGGCTATAACATGAACTAGAATCGTTTTGATTGGGAAAACATTTTCTGATTTTCACCCCATTTTCCACCATCAAATATTGTTTTTTTTTTTTTTTTTTTTGAAAAATGGCCGCCATTTTATTATTTTTTTTATGAAAAACAAATATTCTAGTTCACGCTATAGCCACTTCAACAAGAAATAATTTGCAGTTTTAATTTTTTTTTCAGATCATCCAGTCGCCCACAATCATGCCCGCAGTCATTTTTTTGATGTTCTTTTAAAATCCGTATGTCAAAAATAAGATTTTTAAAAAAATCTAAAAATTTTTTTATATAATATATAAACATGCTTACCAATTTTCAAAACGATATCTCTATTCTTTCTATGACAAAAAAATGTTCAAAAACAATTTGTTTTTGAAAATCTTAACCAGAAAGACCCCTTAAAAATCCGTGATAAAAACTATACCACAAAATCGGTTAATTAGCTTCTATAGACCGAAGGGTACAACCGACTAAATTAAAATGTTATTCATACTTCAAGCAATTTGACGCCAAGCCATTTTGTTAAGGAATAATCTTTATAAATTATGGATCACGTTATTCGCCTTATGGTGTACATAGAATGAAAATTAATTAACCCTTTTCTGTTTATTGTAGCATTAAATTAAAAATATAAAGCGAAATACGGTCTTTGCGACTGCGGTAAATTGCTGTTAAACACGTTATTTCATCAAGAAACAAATTATTTTTGGTAACGAACAAATTCATTTTTATTAATATTAAAGACACTAAGTAATAGGATCGCATCAGGGAGAATACGGCATTGTATGTGAACTGTTCTGTACAAACCATCTAATTAATAATTTAAAATAAGCAATTTCAATAACGGCGCGTACAACACAACGCATTATAGACTGTTCGCGTCTGACATACAGTGGCCGAAGTGGGTAGTGTTGTGCGCTTGCAATATCATATCATTCATAATCACATTACAATAAAACCAGTTTAGAATCAGGCTACGTCGAGAATACCTGCACTATGGCATTTCGTCTACTGTAGTATACAGAATGCGTAAAAGTGAATCCTTGCATTGGAAATCTTAAAGTATATACGATGTAAATTGCCGCTCCCTACATAATATGTATGTGCCTCTTCGCTAAGCTCCGTCGTCTATCGCCGCACGTTCGGCAGAGGCGCATTTTGCGAGTCTATTCAGAGTAGTCAGTTGAAATGCAACTGCGATTGCGAACATATGCAATTAAAATTAAACAAATGATTCCATGTCTTTTAGTAGACATTTAAGTATTTTGAATTCGTAAGAAGATTCGCGAACTCAACATCAATTTCGATGAAATTTGGTTTCAGGAGGATGGTTGTCCTGCTCATAATACGATGAGAGTAATGGAGTTCTTTCACGAAATATTTCCTGATCGTATTATAGCAGGCAGAAGGGATTCCATTTTGTGGCCAGCAAGGTCGCCTGACCTTGCTGCACCTTCCGAGTTTTTTCTGTGGGGTTATGTGAAAGCGCTTGTTTATAAACATAGCCACGAACGAGCTAGAATATTAGAGGAGCTTAATACAAAAAATTATGGCTACTTTTGAAACCATAACCCCACAGACACTCCAATAAATGAGGCGTAGTTTTTATGACCGGCTAGGTTATTGCCTAGCTCAGTCCGGTGGTATTTTTGAACCTCTAATTAAATAGGTTCTAAACTAACGTTGTTTTGTTATAGCACTTTTTTTTACTTTTTTAAAATCCGTATTTTGTTTTTTATTTCGTTTCAACATATCAAAAGCACTTTTTACTTTTATAATTTGTGTTTTATTTTTCTTTCGGTTTTAAATAACATGTCAAAAGAATTTCTATTTTGTTTTATGAGAATCATTCGTTTATTTTTTAACCAGTTGGTAATAAAAATGCAAATGACCCCATTCTATAAATTTCTGTTACGGTCAATACAACAGATTGAGGGTATCAGAAATTTATTTTGTAAATAAAACAATTACGTTAATGTTACCTTCGCACATAGAGAAGCTCACCCAAGTTACTGATTCAGAATTATTCAATATGAATCCAGTACGAGACAAACGATGCGCGCGCTGTCCGTACCTTATTGCTACTGGTGACCAGAGCGGCACATTATAACCAGATGCCAAGATCCGCATTTTCGTAATCGGTATATCGAGTGTTTCGTTACGCGTATCAGTGTCATTGTGATTTAGAGTGTTTGGACAACATAAGGGCGGATTGAACATGCCATGAGAACGCAAAAAAAGACACGATCTGTTTCAAATATGGTTTGATAGTAATCCTGACTTTTATGGGGATTTACGTATTAGTTGAAATGACCTATTTTGTACTTTATTGGAAGAACTATAAATCCTTCAGATAAATCTAAAGTAACAAGACGTGAACAGCCATGCCTCTTCGAATTACACACATACATATCTCCAGTTCTGATAATAGCTTTGCAATTTATTTATAGTTCATGTCCTTTGAGTTTTCTTTGTAAAGGAGTGATGGAATAAACTACTGTGTTTTTATATTTTATTAAGGGAAATTATTTTCTAAAAAGACTTTCTCAACACTTTGTTTTATGACCACACAAATTAGACATATTAAAGTGAAAATACAATACATTAAATTTACCGTAATATTTTGAAAATGGTGACAACCTATCAGCATACCATCTTCTCTCACAAGAAATACCTATTTTTAAGAAATATACTTGTATATACAAGTATATGTATTTGTCAAATCGTTGTGTTGGAGTGCTGATGGTATAATTCGATTGTCTATTCATGAAATAGCCAGTGACTCTATTTTTCTTGAACGTGCTATTTATTTTTTGCTCTACCTTCTGTAAAATAAAAACATTCAGTTTCGAATCCTTTGCAGAAAACAAGAGTCTCCTTTTCCAATATGTAATCTCAGCGAACACATATACGTTTGATATATTTTTTTTTTGTTTGTCAATGCATATAAAATGTTTTTTTGTGCTATCTGTTCCGTAAGAGGCTTTTATTCTTGTGTATACATCGCAGTCATGGACAATCTTGTGAAAAAATAATTCTGTTTTCTATTTTGTAAGTACCACTCGGATGTAATTTTACTAGATATTTCATAGAGGCAACAACTCGTTGAAAAAACAAAAAGGTTTCCATAGAAAAAAATAACGATGACGTCATAGCTCGAAAACAAACAAAAGACGATCTTAGAGCGAAGACTTTCATGGTCGTCGTCTGATGACTCGGTGGTTTTCGAGTGTTGCCGTGAATGACGAATTTCCATTCTTGGAAGCAATTTAAGATCCGCCCTGAATTAGTTCCTGCATACGAGGTGTGTATATTAAGTAATGACTCTGACAACGTGGTGCCCGATCTAGCAACACTGCGAAGACGGGACTTGGAAGAGCAATAGGTTAACATGTAAAGCACCTTTAGTACAACTTTGGACTTATTAGTCATTTGTTTGTTCTTTGTGACCGTTTTAGTAAACCGTTTTTTTTCTAGTGCGTTTTAAAAATGAGTGACATTAATTTTAGAGGAAACGGTGTGCTATCAGGTTTTGCTTCAGACTTGGATACTTTTGCAAAACTTCAACACGCCTACTACGGAGACAGTGTATTTTTAAAAGCGCAGGTTTCTCGGTGGTTTTAAGGCATTCTCAGACGGAAGAGTCGATTATTATAGATGAACCATGCAGCGGAAGGCCTTCATCTTTAAGAACCGATGAAAATAATATAAACGGGATCGTGTGCGTTCAGATTTGACGGCAAAGAATGATCGGGGAAGAGTACATTTGAGTCACCACAGTTCATCAGATTTTAACTAACGAATTGGGGATGAGAAAAACCTGCGAAAAATGGTTCCAAACAACCATTCGTAGCAACAAAAGGAAGAAAGGTGTCGACTTTTTTGGAATCGATTGAAAATGAACCCCATTTTATGGAACGTGTCATTACTGGTGATGAGACTTGGGTATGACCTGGAAACCAAGCGTCAAAGCATGGGTGGGAACCTTCAAGCTCTCCAAGACCCAAAAAAGCAAGAATGAGTAAGTCGAAGATCAAATGCATGCTGATTTGCTTGTTTGACAGCCATGGAATTGTCCACAAAGTTTGTGCCTCCAGGCCAAACAGTAAATTAACACTTTTACAGATCTTCTTGAAATACTTCGAAAAAAGGTCATGTGTGTGAGACCAAACCTCAAGAAAAACTGGATGCTGCATCAGGACAATGCACCTTGTCACCCGTTTCAGTAAACGAGTTTTAGCCAGTAAAAACATTCCTGTGGCTGCTTAGCCTACTTATTCGCTTGACTTGAGTCCTTGTGACTTTCTCTTCCCGAGATTGAAAACTCACTTCCAAGGGACGTCATTTTGAGACCATGAGAAAACATTCAATCGGCTGTAACCAACCAGCCGAAGACTATTCCAACATATGAGTTCCAGTACTGCTATGAGGAATGGAAGAACCGTCTCCAGCATTGTGTGCCTTCTCAAGGAGGTTGTTTTAAAGAAGACAATACTGAACTGTAATTCTATTCGAATAAAAAAAGTGTAAAAAAAATCAAAAAAAGTGTTAATTCTTCAGTTTGGAATGCGAAAGTCAGGGACTTTAATTTTAACGTACATAATAAGTCAAACAAAGGAAAATGCTATGCATTGTGGATTAACCTGTCAAGTGGCCACATAAATGCATATTAAATTAAATCCGCATGTTTTGCGTATCAACGTAACATCGAACGTTTTTAATGCTTTTAAACAAAATATTTTTGTCTGGCATTATTTGACAAAATTATTATTTTCCCCGAGCAAAATATTATATTATTGGAATACACTGCTTTGTTGAATATTTTTTATCAAATTATTATTCAATTCGCTTGTGTATTATGTACGAAGTAGGCTTGAGTCATGCTGGAATTTATATTTTAGTGTACCAATCCTGTTCATCCACAAAATAGATAATATCTAATTGTATAGATAATTACTATATTTGCAATTATTTGTCATTTCGAAACCACTGAATCTAGTTTTATTAGAATCTTACTTTATTTTCCATCAAAGCTTGGTGTAGTTTGATAGGAAAACATAATAATACAATTTTAGGAGGTAATGTGATCATGATGATGGATCTATCATCTTGACAGACTATCCGGAACTAAGATTAATTTTTTTTGTATACTCTTTTTAGAAGTGGTCTTTTAAAAGTGGAAAAACTTTGTATGAATATCATATAACATATTTTTTCGTTTTCAGTTTTTTTACAAAGACACTGTTCTATAAAAACTTATTTTGTAAATAAGTTCGCTCGTATGCCATTTTATTTTGAAAACAAGTTGTAATAGTTTATAAAATATCGTTATAGCCAGAATTTAATGACAGATATTAACAACCAAAAATATGTGCAAGATATCATTAAAAAAATTATTCGCTTGCTAAAGATAAGTACAATTTGACCTAAATTATAGTGCACCATGTGACCTTTTGCCTAACAAAATGTATTAAAATTTATTATCAAAAACGCCGAAGAATTTGAGGTGTGACTAATTCGGTTGATACACGAAATTACTTGATTACACGACATTAATTGATAATTATAATAAATATATTTGTTGTCTTGTAAGTTTCACTTCTAGTGAAGGTCTTAAAAACCTCATTTTTAATGTAACCAGAAGTGTCAACACTTCAATTTGCCACTATTGAATATATTGATTTATACAGAGTGCCGCAAAAGCCCTGCACAAATTCAGTAAAAACTAAACTAGCAAGTTTGCATTAGAAAATTTTCAGAAAATTTGAAATGAAAATTGTGAGACAAATTTATTATAACTAGCAATTGAAATGGGTTTAATGACACGTCACGTGATTTTCACTTGTTTTGATTATATAAGTGTCATTTTGAGCACAATGATACGCAATTTGTCACATTATTTAAGTCATATCATTTATTTGCTTATTTACAACTTTGAACTAGGGTGCTTATAACATTAGAGATTATTAATAGGTCTCAGTTTCAATACGTCTCAAGTCAAGTAGACGTAAGAAAAATATTTCATCTTGTTTTTGTTAAATGTCTTTAAATAAATTTTTAGCAATTTTTCAATTTTACAAATGGTCAAACAGTATGGCTCCTATGATTGTTGAAGTAACTTGTTGCTTTTTATTTACTAAGACTCTGATGGCATACACTTCAATATTTACTGAATTTACTAAAACATGATTTACCAAAAAATGCGATTGAATACCTGGAACTGTTAACTTCAAAATAGAGCTTGATTGGAATGGACCGATATTAAATGGCTTTGAAAGCAAAAGCTTGCTGACTTTCTAAATACGTGTGGGTTTAATACATACCCAAAGTTGCTTTATTTCCGTTTACTCTAGTCTGATTAAATACTATGTCAGCTAGGATGTCACTAATCCGAATAGTTTTTGGTATAAAAGCGAGCGAAACTTCGGGAAAATTATTTCTTAATTCTTAATAAAATAAAAAGCAAGTGAATTTGCTCATATATACTATAACTGTATTTTTTTATTCAAGGCATGGAAAAAACGACGGAACCAAAAAATTTGGATTATTTATTAAAAATGAAAGGATTCTTTACGTTGTTTGAGTCACAAATGTTTTTGTTTTCAAAGCTACCTAACGTCTGTACATTAAAATTAATATTTTCAGGTATTTTTATTTTTAATATTTTCAAATCGAACTTTAATTAACTCTAAGCACTCTAAAAAAATAAATAGCATGATCATACGAACATATAACGTATTGTTGTGCTCAGAATAACATTTGGGATCAAAACAAATGAAAATGAATATGACGTGCCATGACAGATTCGGAAGTTGGAGCAATTTCCGGTTAAACCGAAAGTAAATAACAATTGCCGACTATTTCAATAAAAGCAGATTTATGTCTAATATCAATTCTAGTATTTCATTACTTTTTCTCCAAAAAAAAAAATGTTATGGAGTGAGGACATTTTTGAGAATCACCCGACATATACGTATATACATACGTACGTACAATATATGCAAATGTAAAGCGATACAATGGGAAACTTAATGTAGAAATAACTTTTAATTGGCCCCATTTTTACTTTACCTACTAAACATACACCATTGTATGTCCTTCGAATACCGCTGTGGAATAAAATTCATGAAATGTAAAACAGATAATAAGTGTCCTGTTATTTAGTTTATGTAATATGTTTGGTTCGGAAAGTGTGCTGTAACGCAGGGCCGGACTCGTAATCCGTAATGTTATTGATGGAAGATGACATATGAGACAGAAGATATAAAAAATACAGGAGTAAAAATGTGCTAATAATGTATGTGCGTACATATTGCTTGTGTCATTTAGAAACACAGACTATCCTCATTGCTTGAGCGTACGTTGCATGACTAAGTAGTCTTTCTAACATTTATGCTCGTTAAACTGAGCGATTTGCCCTGTAAATTTGGTTGTAAAAGAATGTACATTATTATTTTTTTACATCAACAGAGGACAATGCACGTGTTATTACTATTTCTATACTTTTAGCCGTTGTTTGCACAACCCGTTTACTAACTGTCAATATCGGGAGCGAAATATCTGGAACACCTAAAATTCGTATTGGAACATTCACGACGTTATTACCGCGAAAATCTCCACTGTCAGCCACAGAAATTTATTGCGTATGTCTTCTTTGATATTGCGCACGACACATTGATATGTCTTCTGTAAATATGTTCTTCGCAACGTATCATTAGTAGACAATGGGAAATTGGATAAATATTTGCCAAAAAAACGCCATAAGTGAATATTGTCGACCATATTCCACGAAAGACTACATGCGCAGAACATTATGCACAAATCAAACCGAAATTCCTCTTTTGTAACAGTGCCAGGTATAATATCCATAAAATATGTGATCCATCTAGTTAAAAATCAGCTGTACTTTTAATCAACCTTTTTAAGTCTATTCAAAAATGGTAACGACTCTGCCATTATTGCAGAAATCCACACAAAACCAGGTAATATGTAAAAATAGTACACGAACTCACTAGTATGGAGAAATTGTATTACGTCGTCCTGAGTTCTCGCACGGTAATCGGTGGCCAGGAGTTCCGTGCGGATTATAGGCACGGTAAGTGGCGTAGGTATATAGGGGCAATACATATGCGCTTAAAAAATACGGTTTATGACTTGAATTATAATAGATTTGTATAGTGCCGGCTCTGTGTTACATTATACTTTTCGGACCCTACTATTGATACTAATAATGTTCTTGACATAAGGTGTCAAATCATTTTCAAATCAGGCAGAATTCAACTCGTCAGAAAATTTGAATATCAACCTCGTCAACCTCAATAGGTCTCATTCTTTCTATCATGTGGGACAATGATAGTGCACATATGATCTGCACAGTATTTCCATGACACCATTTCCATGATACAGGGTTAATAGAAGTTCCGAAAGAGTCGAATAACTTTTTTATTTGATTCCATTCGAAAGAGCGACCTCGAAAATATGGGAATACATGGTTTTAGTTATTTTTCTATCAGTAATATGAGCCTCTAAGTTCATGTCTCTTGACAGTGCACTTGGGCGTTAAAGGGTTAAAATAAAGAAGAATTGAACTCGTTCCAAAATTATAATTTCTACTTCGTTCTTTTTATCAATAGCTTCCATTATTTCTTTCATAGGACATTATTCTGTGTAGTATATCCATGACTGATGCTATATATACGAAATTTTACGCAAAATTCCAATAAAGCGATGAAAGTGACACTAGAAGATCATTTCTTGCGTTCAGGCGCAACATTCATAATAGACATTCGGAAGAAATTGAATTTATCTTTATAAAGAAAAGCGAAATTCCATTACGTGGCGATTTGTAGGAGAAGCGATGTGAAATATTGCTACAAATGTGTAAAACGAAGTTTATTGCCACTGATGATGTCGATGATCCTTCGCATTTGTCAAATATACGACGGAAAGAAAAGACTTTTATTACCTTCGCAGTACTTACATACATTAGTATAAGGTGGTCTTATTGACAGTAATTTTCATAATCTGCTTTTTACCCTTGTTATTGTTTGTAATTAATATTAATGAAAATTTCATGAAGATGTCATCAACAAAACTTGTTAAAGCAATTCTTGTTATTTTGCTCACGCTTTTAAAATCTTATGTTAAAAAACGAATAATTAAGTAATATTAAAATGGTTTACATAGAGTATAATGTGGAACAACCAAATGTAATAAATTCAGTCTCAATTATTGTGCATATTTATAAAAAAAATCCCGAAAGTCGTCAATCTTAGATTTTGGAATTGCATCCCCATGCCTAAATTCCAGTATCTTCGAGTAACAGTTGCATCCTCCAGATTTTTAAATTGGAAGTTTTGTGATAACTTATTTAAAAGTCTTCTCATTCTCTATAACAAATGCGATGGTTTTGAACTTTATTTATGGCAAAAAATTGACAGTAAAATTTTTTATCTGGTTGACGAAATTCCCACAACAAACTAAAAACTGAATCACCAAAACCTTTTCGTTATTGATGATAAGAAGCAAAGCCAAAATAATTTCAGTCCTTCATGTCCGGCAGTACCTCGACTTTTAAAATCGATGCACAGGGAGGCAGGGTTCGCTAGAATGGCCAGCGTGATCACCTGATCTTATGCCATTAGACTTATTGGGATATGTGAAAATTGTGGTATACAAAACTGAACCACGTGATCTAGATGACTTAAGAAGAAGTCGGCCATGCCTCAGATGTTGATCTTACTACATTAGAATTAGAATTATACTATTAGGATGATGTCTAGACGTTCGAGGCATGCACCTTGAAGATCTTCTACAGTGAGATTGATTTGTTTTGTTTTTATTTTATTACGAGTCATTCCATATAAAATCGTCTGAAAATAAGAAAAATCATTGCCGACCCATTTTTGATTTTGCTGTAACTTTTGGAACTCTTCTTTAGGATCCCAAAGAACAAAATTTACGCAAATTTAATTTTTACAAACGCTCGTTTTTTTTTTTAAGATATTAAGAAATTTTTCCTTTTAAGATATCTACCCGCTTAAGGCGGCATTTTGAAGGGGAAAGATGACAGTTTTGTGTAAGTATCAAAAATCCGATCAGTCATTACCTCCGAATAATGGCAGCGTGTTAAAATTACGTGTTTTTTACTTATTTTTTGTGAATTGTAATCGACTCTAGCGTCTTGATTGTTTAGAGTAAGCAGCTTATGTTACTCAGGAATTAAGTGTACATATCATAGACGAAATACAGCCACGAGTCGACCCGAGCAGCTCACTCCTTATAAAAAAAAACTTTTTTGAATTTTCGAAATTTTGAAAAATCGCATTATTGAGGTTATGAAAAGAACGTGTTGACTGCGTGATAAAAATATGAATGAAACATTACAGAATATGAATATGAAACATCACAGAATCTATAGTTCTTACCTTTAACTTCAAGTGACTGCACGCTCGTTTGTTATTTTCATGTTTAGTGAATGTACAAGTTTTTTTTTTGTAAGGAAAATTTACCTAGTTTTTTTTGTTTTGTAATCTTGTAATTTCAATTGTACTTCATTACTTTTTGTAAATTGAGATTATATCTTACCTTTTTATTCAACTTTAGGTTACTCTTATCTCTTCCTCAGTTTCTTATTCGATATGAAACTTAACAAATGGATGAAAATAAATAACGAACAAAAATAATTATGAATGTGGAAATAATTTCTAAAGTTTCAATAACATGAAAATACAAAACAGAGCGTGCAGTCACTTGAAGTTTATTCTTCTTTTAGTTTGTTATTCTAACCCTATCTCCTAACCATCCTTTTCAGCGGGAAACAAAATATTCTTGCAATTTTTCAGTTACTCCAGGAATATCAGGAACGTTCTCTTTGAAATTATGATTGTTGCAATCGATTTCATGGAACAAAATAATACACAAACGTGGTCACGTAGGAACTTGATAGACGAAACCATTTTCTCTTGGGCATTTGCAGCAACGTCATCAAGCTTCAATGTGATATTGACTTTCTATTATCGCAGCATTATAATAACTCGTTATTCAGAACGGATGATGAATGTATAATATTATTCCGTACTGGCGCGTAAATTGTGTATCGCTTGTAAGTTCTACTCCTAGATTGTAGATACTGTACGTGCACGATTTTAAAGAAATATTTTCCAGGCGAACGCGAAGCGTTTAACTATTAAGGTGAATAACTGCTGAAGAAAAATGCATGTACGGTGTAACTTTCATTTGGTTCCACTTTCAAATGGATGAAGAAATGTTAATATAGATTGACATGCTTAATACACTCGAACCCTGTTAAGCGCCATAATCCGTTATCATTTTATAAACTCGCTTAAGTCGCGAAATTTTGCCTCTCTTAAATCGCGATAAGTAACCTCAATTTTTTGTATTTTAACTGCAAAAAGAAATATTTAGAGACTATACCAGCACTTGTTATAACGAAAAATATGAGCCAACTGAACGAAAAATCAATGTAGAAGCATACCCGGAGTCG